>VZDJ01000058.1:186794-240697 GCA_008694505.1 Cyanoderma ruficeps | reverse complement strand
GTTTGGTTTGGTTTGGTTTGGTTAGCCAGGTCTTGCCACTTCATGCAGAGCTACTTCACAGGGATGGGAATCAAAGAAATGGAGAGTCTCTTGTCTGAGGTGATTGTGTCAGTCTTTTTGCTGCCTTTTTTCCTTTTCCCCCCTCCTGTTTCCAGCTGGAGTGTGCAGGGGATGACGGGGGGGTGCAGAGCAGTGGATCTGTGAGCAGGGGCACTGCAGGTGCCCTGGGGACACACACAGCCCCCCGAGGGGAATCTTCCAGTGTTCAGCAGGAGGCACTCCCAGAATCCAGGAACAGCAGCAGTGAAGGGGTTTTCTGAGTCAGAGGATTTTATGTAATCCTGATTTGGGACCGAGGGTTGGCATGGGTGCTCTGGGACTGAGGGGGGCCACTTTTGAGGCATAGGAGCTGCTGAGCTGGTTCAGATCCCTGCTCAGGCTGAGCCTGGTCCTGCTTGGTCTCAGAGACCTTTGCTTCAAGGAGAACACCAAGAATCTTCCTGCAGGGAAGGATGAAACAGGCCTGAGGCTGAGCCAATGGTCCCCTGCAAGGAAATCAGTCACTGGAGAGTCTTGTCCATTGTACTGAAACCGAAATGTTCTTGTCAGGTGATATCAGTGCTCCATCCTCTTTTAACTCCTGCTTCAGTCTTAACCTCTTGTGTTTGGCTCAGAGTTCCAGTGAATTAGCTGACATTTTATGTCCAGTTTTAAATTGCTGGCTCTTTATCCCTGTGTCTGTTCTCTCATCTCACAGCACAAGAAGAAGGACAAGCCTAGACATTTATGGCTTGGTGTCTGTAGGTTCCTTGCTGCTTTTGTGTTTTTATTGCTATAATTTTCTGACATAAAAGTGTCAACATCGAGATGGACAGCCTGTGCAGATGGGAACAAGCTAAGCATGAAGCTGGGCTGAGCAGCAGAATGGAAACCTGGCACCAGAGCTGCCCCAGGAAACCTTCCCAGACACTGCATTGGTGTGAGCCTGGTCCAACCTCTGGTGTTTGGAAATTTTCTGTCTAGAATTGACGTGACCGTGGAAAATTAGGATTCAAATGCTTGTGGTACCACCTCTGTTCCCAGGAGGATTTTTAAGAAAAGGCCAGTGATGCTAGCTGTCCCATAAGCTTTTTATTAGTGACTCATTTAACACTGGGAATAAACAGGGAATTGAATCAAGCTGGGCCTGTCTTGGGCTTTTCCCCTGAATCCTATTTTTATCTGCAGAAACGCAAACCAGAAGTACTTTGCTGAAACTAGGGAGGTACTTTATAATTTATTTGTCAAATTGGTGGGAAATTTCTGAAACGCATGGTTCCAAAAGTATCTGTTGCTGCTAAATATCCCCTCCCTCTGGACACAGAAGGCTGTTCAGATGTGCCTGAGGATGGGAAGGGAATGCCAATAAGTGAGGCAGGAATGAATGGTCTGGGCCTCCCATGAAATGTGAAGGCAGCAAATATTTAGTACCATTAAAAGAACAAAGTTGACATATTAAATAATCAGCTTAGTAAAATCCATTTTGCAAGGGATCTGTTTCTGGAAATTAGGTGTTAGCATTTGGTTAAAGAAGGCTAAATCATAAAACACTGCCGGGAATATTATGAAAGTAAATCAAGGAGTGTCTGTAAAGTCAGCTGCAGGCTTTCAGTCTGCTCTGATGCTGAAATAAAATCTTGATATTCGAAAGTTTTCACTTGTGTCTGTGCTCTACTCCATCCTGCGTGCTCACACAAGCAGCAAACTTGACAAACTCTTCAAAATCAAAAGTAATTTTTTTCCCCCATGGGAGGCTTGGTTGGTTTTAGCTTACTCCTAAGGCTCAGAATGAACCTCATCCCCTTGGTGCATAATGCTGAGTGCTTTGGGAGTGCTGTTGGCTTTGTGCTTTCCTGTACAGGTGTACATCATTTTCCTTGGGTGCCTGACAGATGCCTGGCACTTGCCAGCAGTGTCTGTACCCACTGCCCTGCGCCGTGCCTGCCTCCCCAGCTGTGATTCAGAAGCTTTCCCTGGATCTCTGCTACCTTCTCCTCTGGTAGTGAAAGGCAGCTTGCTCTGGAAAGCAAATTATTCCATGAAATAATACTTCATAGCAGGCCCCAGCACTAAGCCTTTTACGAGCTGTCAATATTTAGGATTTGTCTCTATGCAGTGGCTTAGTTTTATCTGCGGGTGAGGCCAGATAAGAAGAGAATTTGTGAGCACAAGAGGATGAGTGGGCTGGCCCCTGTGCTCAGAGAGCTCTGCTGTGTGTGTCCCTGCTCCCGCCTGCAGCACGTCATCAGGTAAGGGATGAGGTTTTCCCTCTGTCCAAGGTGCTGGGAAAGATGTTGTGAGGTGGGAGTTGGCTGAAAGAGGAGGCAGTGCAGAGGTTAGTGGAGCGCAGAGTGTGGCACTCCCCAGCTCAGGGTGTAAATCAGTCGGGGTGGTAGCTCTCTGCCTGTGCCTGCACAGTTTTAACCTGGGGAATAATTGCTTTTTGGCCTACTGACTCATCTGGGATTTCTGTGGGACAAGGTTTGGATTAGGAATGAAGGAAAGAGGACTAGACTGACACATCTCTGTTCGTAATTTCTCCCCTGCAACTGCTTTTATGTCTGTTCTCTGGTCTTGGAGATCTTCCATTTTGATGTGTAACCCAGCACAAGATGTGTGTAGGAATGACACCGTCCTGAATTCTGCTCTGTGCAGGAACTCAGTTTCTCTGTCTTCATCCCCTGTTCCTGCAGGCTGTGTTTTTACAGTGCTGTGAGGACCCTGAGTGTCACTGGGCACACTGCAGCCAGAGCGTGTAGCAGCAGCATCAGTTCTGCTTCCTTCTAAATCAGAATAAGCCTGTGAAACAAATTCCCTGTGAAAGGCTGTGCTCTTAATGTAACTGTTTGAGGGCTAACACCTCTCCTTCAAAATATCTCTTTCCTTACTGTGGGTTGAGCTTTTTGAACTCTTTAAGGTCAGTCATTGCTTGCTGAAGTGTGTTTTCACTTCATAACCTTCTATCAGTTGTTCTGTATCATTTCACTCAGGTGCATTTCTGATGGATATTGTGCTCAGCTGATTGCCTTGAAGTTATTAATTTGTGTCTTCCAACATTCCCCTGTTTGCTGAAATGCTGATAATTCCCACAGCCTGACCTGTCCTCTCCTTGCTGCACACTCAACATTATTCTTTCTACCCTTTATAATATGTGTGCCAGTGGCCTTTTGCCAGGCACTGCTACTGTTGCCTGGTGAAACAGGAGAATATAATTACAGTTCTTTGAAATAATTATAATGCTTCTTTTATTGTTCTGAGTGTAAAACACATTTATAGGCAAACATATTAGTGCTTTGCCCACTTATTATTGATAGCTGCTCCAATTTTGGCTGGTTTTTGTGGGATAGGGAGGGATTAATTTCCTGTTTAATTCTGGACACACTGGGAGTTAGTGGGCTTTAGGGCAAAGCCCAAACAGGATCAAGTCATGCAGGGTGAAAAGTTTCCTGAGGATCGATCAAGGGGGGTAAATGTCAGAAGGGTGGGGAAGAGTGGAAAGGTGCATAAAGAGTTTGATCCTTTGCATGGGTGGCACCTGCACATATCCTGCCTCCCTTTTTGGTTTGTCACTGGGGTGTGGGCTAAAGAAAGGAGGTGCTGTGGGGCTGCATCTGTAAAATTCAGGGTGGAGAGAAATCCACTCAGAAGTGCAAAGGCCTGGCTGTGTGCTGCACCTTGGGGAAGGGCTGTCAGTTTGGAGGTAAATTATCTGTCAGAAAAAAAGCTGAAGCAAAACTGGAAAACTGTCCAAGGTGTCTGGATGCAGCCCTACAGAAAAAAACAAAATAAGTCTGTGCTGTTGTTAACAAACCCTTCCGTGACAGGAAGGGTTGATTAACAGCAGAACATCTAGGCAAAGCCCACAGACAGCAGTGCTGCCTCCCATGGTTTGCAGAGGACAATTGAGGCCTGCAAATGCTTACGGAGGTCTGGAGACACACAGCAGGCTTGGCATAGTGGTGATATAAAAATAGATTAATTGATTTTCATAGTAGTAAGTCCTGCCTTATTAAAAAAAAATGTCTGAAATGTTGTTAATTGTAAAGTTCTGTGTTCTGAGACGTGCCAGTGCTACATCAGGGGTGCAGCCTCTGCACTGACACCTTTGACAGGGGCCAAGGGCTGCCTGCACTGATCTCCTGCCTGAGCAGTTTGTGTTGGGATGGGTGAACAAGCACTGAGTGAGCTCAGTCAATATAAAGAAAATGAGCAGAGCTGAGCAGGCTCATTTTTTGCTTGGACAGTTTGAGGGCTATTCACGTAAACACCTCAAATGTATGGAGAAGAATTTAATCTCTGGTGGGAGACGTTGTGACAAGCTGTGGAGGCCGTGCTGGGCCACAGCTCCAGGTGGGAGAGAACAGCCCTGTGCCATCAGAAAACTGGATTATTGGCTGTGCCCACCCTGCTACCTGCAGTCCTGCTGCTGTGGAGATTACTGGTTATCACAGTCGGTCCTGGATGCAATTCCGGAGCTCCAACAGGGATTTGAGTCGTTTTCTTGTATTGCACTTTTAAGCAGAAGCCCCTTGTAAGCCACACGCCCTCATGACATTAATTTCATTGCTTTTGTTAATGCTCCTTCAGAGCAGTCACTTTAATTTTGCATGGTATGTTGTAGCTGGAGTATAAATATCTGCATCAGTCTGTGTGGTTGCAGGAAGAATTGAGCTGTAGTACCTCTGGGGAAATACAACTCCATGGGGACTCAGAGTAAATATTTCTTGAAGCCCATTGAAGTTATTTGCCTGATTTTTATGCTGGCTTGTGGAAGGAGCTGAGAGGCTGCTGGTGCTGCTGGGTGACGGTTCTTCCTTTTGCACTAAGGAACCTGTTTTTATTTCTGTATTGAATGAGAAGATGCTGCTGCATGTACACAGCTGAGGGTGGATAGTGTAAAACAATTTTAGCTAAACCTGCAGGTGTACACCTGGGGCAGGTAAAGGGTGTGGCCTTTTCAGAGCTGCCACTGAAATAGGTTTCCTTGGATTTGCATGGCTGCCTGCAAGTGTGTCATGTTTGAACTGTGTGGGCCAGGACCATAAAACTTCATAATGCAGCTTTTTATGGCTGGCTGAGCTTTGCATGGATAGGATTGGCTTAACTTCACGTAGGAGTGTTTCAGCAGGATCCCAGAGGTTCCTACAGGGCACAGCCTGCTGTGGAAGCCATCTCCAGTGCTTGTCTGAGGTTTCTGGGATGTTGTTTTGGAATAGAAAGACTCATGCTTCAGCTTATAGTACTGCAAAAGCCACCAGGGGAAAGAAATAGAACAGCATGTAGGGAGCTGCAGTAGAAAGTGAGAGAATCACATACTTGAGTAATTCATTAGGTGATTCATCCTGTGATAGCTCTTTGGATCTGTTGTAAGAATTAGTAGTTCTCCTTATGCAGCGGAGGAAGAAATTAATTCAAACTTTCTAGAACAGCATAAGGAGTGACTTTGAAGCCCTGTCAAATGTTCCCATGATTTAGGAATCCAACACATGGGGGCAGTTTATCAGTCTGGGCCAGCTGAGGGACTGCTTTGAATGAAATCATCTTGATCAGCACTGAAATCTGCTGATGAAAAGCTGTGAGCAAAGCCAAATATGTGCCTGCCTGTAGTTTCCTCTTTGATACTGGCTTCAGTAAGATGTTCAAAAAAACACAAAATACATTGGTCTTGTTTGAATTAAAGCAGTCCAAGAATGCAGGTTGACTTCAGATGGTGACCTCCATCTGCTGGCAAAAGATGCTGCGTTTCTTTAGTAGAACAGGCAGCAAGGTAGATCAATGGGATCAGGACTCTACTCCTCCTAAAAAAACCCAAACTGCTTTCTGCATGAGAGAAAATCTTGCCAGTTCATGAGCAAAGAAAGGGTGGACCTCTTGGTCAGGCTGTTGGATAACTCCAGCTGATATTGACTCTGTCAGTGGTACAGATTTGGGTATGGTGTGCCTTCCTCCCTCTGACATCAGAGCTGTGCCTTCCTCTTCCATCTGGAGCCGTGGTTCTAGTTTCTCTCACTTTCAGGAGATCCCAGAATCATCCTCACCATCACTGCTGAGGCTTTTCTGACTGTGCTTCTTAAACTGTCCCTGCCCTCTGTATACAAGGGGCCTTACTCCTGAGGGTATCACTGTTCGTTGTCTTAATTTCGCAACAGTTTGGGACTAAAAGGCTTGTGGTTCTTGGAAAACTGCAAAGTGAAATCATTGAAGTAATTGTGTGCTCAAAAGTTCGTTTGAAAATATAAGTTGTCCTCAGTCAGTAACTGTGTGCAACTTTTTGTAATATATTTGCAAACAAACTTTAAATAATGTAGCTTCAACAGTCTCAGAATTTTGGGTACAATGATCCCCAGTGACTTTTGGCAGTGGCTCTATTATTTTAGGACTAATTTTCAGCTTTTTCATTTGGTTGGGCTTTATTTGTTTGGGGGTTTTTTGTTTCATTTTGTTCCTTTGTCTTATTTTTTTTTCCTTGTTTATTTGTTTGTTTTTTGGAGAGACTGTCCATTTTGGTGGTTCACCTTCCCCTTTTATTCCTGGAGAGCTTTCTTCCCATCTGCAGCCCCTGTAGGTGTTTCTGTTCTGTGTGTCCTGTCCAGGTGGGCTCTGACCCCTGTCCCTGAGCCAAGGCTCCTGCTCCCTGCCCACCCCTCTGCCTTCAGCAGCTCCTGAGCCAGCCCTCAGAAAAGAGGCATTCCTTAAATCCTCCTGCTTCTTCAGACAAACTGAGAGTTCTGCTTGTCCTGTGGCAGGATTTGTGCTCCCTGCAATCTGATTTATTGACATTTGCCCTGCTCTTCATCTCCTCCGTCTCTGTTGTTGTTCCTTGATGCCTTTTCTGCCTCTGTCCTCACCTCTCCTTCTGAGTTCCTTCGTCTCTTATGAGCCTTGCTCAAGGACAGCGGTGAGTTGGGCTCCTCAAATATGAGTGCTGTGAATTTTCTTTTTGGCCAAATTTTCACTCCTCACCCTCTTTCACTTTTCCCCTCCAGCATTTCTGCTTCTCTGTCCTCACCTGGCCCAGGCTCAGGTGTCAGAGGTATCCAAATCCCAGGGCGTGTGTCAGGGGCATCCCAATCCTCTCTCAGCCTCCTTGCTTTTATCCCAGCATATCTGTTGCATTTATTCCCTCCCCTCAGAGCTGGGCTTGCTCAGACAGGGCTGTGGTGCTGTGCTGTGAACTCTCTCCCTGTGCCTTTGCACTCCCATCTCCTCTGGAGAGGAGCTGTCTCTCTGCTGGACAGTGGTTTACAGTGCATTATGTGCACCACTGTGGCTTTGTAATGAAGGTTTTGAGATATTAAACACATTAACGCTTGAAATGCGTTGTACCTGTTTAGTTTTCGACCTCAGGGAATTTTCATGAAGACGTTAGCTGTTTGCATAATAAACTTATGATGATGACAATATTTTACCAAGGAAGGAACAGATCTAATATTCGCTGTCCAAGGCTGTAACTCTGAGTGTGACTTGCATTAGAGTTTTGTGCAATTTGACAAGTTTTACGCTGATTCACTTTGCATATGGGAGAGCAGAAAGCAATTCATGTCAACCTGAGTGTGCAGGATGTGAGTCATTGCCTGCTGGTCAATGCCTGGCCTGGCTAAGAAGAATATTTTCTATGAAATGAGTCTGTGAATCTTTGAAAATTACCTTTTTACATATTCATGAAAATTTACCTAAATTCATAGCAGCTCTGCACAGAAAGTGAATTGTGTTCTAGGAAGTGCCATATGGTCCCTGCTTTTATATTTGAACAATTACTGCATCAGAAATGTAAAGCCCCAAAACGTGTTCTCAGACCATTAGAAAAAAAAAGAAAATCATTTAACTGCCATGGGAGCCATGTAAGGGTTGTGTGTGATCCCCTGCAGGCTTCTTGACATCTCTGTCGTTGTAGGACATGAAAGATGAGCCTCCAAATATTCCAGAAGGCAAAGAGCATAGAAAAAAGGCTTTATTGTCTAATTCTTACTACCTTTTATAAGGTGTTTCCATACAGAGTTAACATGGTTGGTGAATAGGAACAACACCTCTATGATCCCACTGGTTAAACCAGAGAAACAGCAAAACTCCACCTGGAGAAAGATTGTTCTGAGAAAGGAGAGCTGTTTGCCAAGATTGTTTTGAGAAGAAACTTTCTTGAGAAATTTTTCCTTGGGGAAAACGTTGGCAGCTGCTAGCAGGCTGAAATCTCTCAGGCCCAGAAATATCAGGCCCACACATCTCTGTTCAGGGCCATACCAACACACAGCCACGAGCTGCTGTCTTTTTATGGTTTTGTTCCCATGTCTGCTGACCCTCCTTGAACGCTGCTCTGGGTGTAAGGAACAGGATGGACCAGCTTGGTGGGTGTGGAAAGCCAAAAGTGGGGCGTGGGGCCCACCCTAATGGTGGGCCAGCTCTTGGGATGATCCACTCTGTGGTGCTGGAGCTGGTTATTGCCCTGGACACAGCATCAAAGTCTATCCCTTCTGCTTGCTCCACACAGTTCTGCTCTGCTGTCAGGCAAAGATCAGTTTTGGCAAGCCCAGACCATGGGCAAGGGCCTCTCAAACCTCTCCTGGCTGTTTGCAGTAGTCTGTGTGCAGAGCTTTGTGGAGACACAACTGTATTAGCCCTCAGAGAACGTTGCACCTCAGGGATGGAGTTGGTCTCCTCCTGATGGACAAGCAGCAATATTTTATGGCAGTGTGGCTATAAAACATGGCAGGTCTTGGCTGAAAAATCACCCTGAGTGATGCTGCTGTGTATTCGAATGTGCCTGAATTAATCTCGGCCGTGTGGGGAAATCAGCATCATTAATGAGACTCCAGGCTAGGAAACCAGTTTTTCTGAATGATTTTAAGGGAGTTAATGTCTGGTGGGATGTCTGTCCCCTTGGGTGGCTGGCAGTGGTTGGCCAGGGTGCCCTGGTTTTCGGGGAATGCTGTCCTCATAGGAAGTGTGGAGCTGGAGCAGACCAGCAGCATCAGGTTCTAAAGTAGCATTCCTGTCCTCTGGTAAAGAAGTGAACACTTTGTAATTGGAGATCAGCATGAGATGGTGCACTTTTTGGAGTTTTTTTAGCATTAAGGAAAAAAAAACCCCACATGCCTCTGTGTAAAGAGGATTAATTAGTCACTGGATGCAAGCCATTTGTGTAAAATCCTAAATATTGTTCTTCTGGAGAGTGTATCAGCTAGAACTGGCCAAGTATTGAAGTGTATGTTTGCCTTTTCTCCCATGGACTAATTTATTAGAGTAATTACAATTAGAAATCTCCTACAGAGATGTACATGCAGGAGGAAAAGAGAGCTTTGGCTAAAAATTAGCTTTGTGGAAATCTTTTTTTCCAGCTGGCTCTATTTTCAGTTCTTCCTTCCACTCAGGGTTGCTTCTTCACTTCCACCATTGATACTGGTAAATTGTTCAGCGAGAGCACTGATGTTCTGTCACAGCACAGACAGAAGGTGAGAAAAAGGATGTTTCTACCTCTCCCGGCTTGTTCCTGCAGTTGTGAGCTAAACACTCACTGCCTTGCAGGGAGCTGAGGAGAAGCAGGAAGGGGAACCCCCACCCAGAACTCCCTCTGTGCCCACTCAGCACAGGGTGGGAGGTTTACAGCTCCGAGCGGGGTGTCTTGATAATTTCTGTTTTCTCCTCTTCTGGCTGGGATGAGTCACAGTCACCTCTTGCATGGCTCTCCCAGCCTTCTGGGAAGCTCTTTCCTTACCCAGGCAGCTCTTTCTCCCCTTGAATTTTGGCAGCTGGCTCCCTTTCTCTCCTATCCCTGCTCAGCTGTTGGAGATGTCTCCCCAGCACCCCATTGGGTTGGGGTGGAATCCTTCCATCCACTTGGAACTGCAGCTTAAAGGATGGAATGACCTTACCACATCCTTTAAAAAAGAAGATACAGGAAAACTTGGAGTCGTTTTTAGATTCTAAAAGCTGGCCACAAAATGAGCCTGGATGTGGCAGCTCTGCCGAGGGTGGATGGATGAGATGTTGCTGTGACACTGATCTCTGCCAGGGGAGAGCTGCTCCTGTTTTCTCCCAGGGGTGGCTCTCCCCGTGTGCCCCTCAGAGCGGTGCAGGAGCCTCACTTGTGGCACAGGCTGTGCTTATATATATTTAACAGGATCTCAGGCACCAGTTTTTGATCTGTGCTGCATCGTGGGCTCAGCTTTTTCACCATTCTTTTTCACACTTCTCCTCCCACCAGCCTCCCCTTGCCTGCAGGCCAAGGCAGAGCAGGATCTCTGGTCCCCTCTTCCATGTCCTGATTTCAAACCATGGCAAGGGCTGGCTTCTGGAGGCTTTGCTGTATGTGTGTCTGAGCAGCTTTGTGCCTCTCATTTGCCTGCCTCCCTCATCATGCAGGCACACAGGAGGCTCTCTGCAGGGAGAATGCTAAAAGATTATTGTTTCAGCTTTAAAAAAAACCCCCAACGATTCTTTCCTTCTTGCTTTCATCAGGCTGCATCTTCTGTGGGATGGTTTATCTGCTGTCTGGAATGCAGCTGGTGTCTGGATGCTCTCCCATCCCTGTCCTGTCAGGTCAGTTTGGAGCTTGTTTCTGAGGGTGCTCAGGTGTGAATGCCTTGGGAGGTGCTTGGGCAGGTAACTTGTATTGGCTGTGAGTTTGGTCCACTCAGAGCAGCTGCAGCCCTGCTGGAAATGCCTCCAGCGTGTGAGAGAGGGGTAGGAGCCTAAAGCTGGAAAAGTCACAAGGGCACCCTCTGGTTCAGAGTGCTTCGGGCACAGGGGATTGTTAACAACAGGCAATTTAGCAAGAAGAGACTCGCAGTGACATACCCAGCAGCCCAAGATAATGAAGCACTAAAAAGGTATTTGGAGTTGTGCATTTTATTTTACGGCGTGTGTGCGTCTTGAATATCTCCTGGAGTTTAATGTTGAGGGCTGGGGGAGGGAGAGGTTTTGGGTGTCTAAGGTGGGTTAGTAATGACAACTGCAGTTTCTGCTGCTGCTGCAGCCTTGGGCAGACACCCTGTGAGCAATTCTGAAATATCTCTCTTCTGGGTGAGTCCAGTTCTGCACTTGCCTTCTGTGTAAATGGTTTTCTGCTGCAAAACCATCTCTCTCTCTCTCTCTCTCTTTTTTTGTCTGTGTGACCATTACTTTTTGAGACCATGCACCCTAAACGAGCTCACTCTATATCCCACAGTGAATTCAGAAAGTCTAGGGATTAACAATTTGGAATAGTGCTAAGATTAGAAAAGCATTTCAGTGGAGAGGCTTGACAGGAATAGTAGTCTCAGTTCCTTCTCAGGTGAGGAATTTACATGAGTATTAATGTGGCAGCACTGCAGGGGAACAGCAAAACACACAAAAGTAAATTGGCATCTTTTGCAGCAAGCCTTGGGCAAGAAGCTTTGGTGGTTTGAGGTGTTTTTTAGGTCCCTGCTAACAGGGAGCAGCTCCAGAAGAATCTGCTGCAGAAATGGGGCATCCCCTGACCTGCCGTGAGGGTTCAGTGATGGACCTTCCTTGGCCCAGACTTCTGTGCTTGTAGATCCCACAGCGTTAAAAAACTTTAATCATGCAGCTATTTTGTGCCCTAATCAACTTTTCCTTGCTGCTTGGAGAGCAGCAGCTGTGGGGGTTACTCACTGAATGAATCATAGGAAAAATTAGTAGTTGTCTTTATGAATTATCCCCTCACCCGCTTACCAGATTTCTGGCTGGGCTTTTTGTGTTCGGTGGTTTTTTTTTTCTTTTCTTTTTTAATTGTGTTTAACGTTAGATTTTAGCTTAATGTGAATGTCTGGGGAAGTCCTGGTGATTTAGATCCTTGTATAAATTGGCCCTCCTCTGTGGTACTTCAGCGTTTTGTTGAGCTATTGCACAGCGTTTAAATGAAATGTGTTTGGGGGTTTAATATGTATAATAGTTTGTTCTGTTGAAAGAAACCATTCAAGGGGATTACTGCTGTCAGAGGAGGGTTCATGTGCTGAGAGAATTCCCCAAATCAACCTGTAACAGCGTGCCAGCCCCAAAATTTCGGTGGCTTGTCATTGGCCAGCTGGATTTTCAAAGAGCCTCCAGCCTGTAGCTGATGGTTTCCAGACTTGAGGTCTAGTGCTTGAAATAAGTAGGTATAAAAAGAAATCAAAGGCCAATCATGAGTTTACATGAGCTGCATAAATGTTAAAAGCAGAAAAAAACCCCAAACCCAGACTCAAACCTCTTTTATTTAATTGCACAGAACTTTGACTTGCTACTGGGTTATTTTTGTTCTCCTTTTCGCTTTACATTTTTTAAATTAAATGATTCTTCTTTTTTTCATTTATTTAATTTTTAAAGTACATTTCAGAGTCTCGCCCTTGCATTTTTTGCTCCCTGGGAGTTGCTGCCCTCCCTCCCTGGGTCCATTAGAGCCTTTCTGGGTTGAGTTGGGCTGCTGCCATCCCTGTCCTGTCCCCATCCCCTGGGATGGCTCAGGCCCTGGCAGGGCTGGGAGCTGCTCCTGCTCACAGCGAGAAGCTGACCTGAGGAGACAGCACACACGGTGGGATTTCCTGTTCACTGCCCCCACTTTCCCTGGCTCCTGCTGGGAATGGTTTTATCTGCTGCTGGAATGTTTTAATTTTCCAACCGATGTGAGATGCAGCAGGAGGAAAGATGCCTCCTGGAAGAAGTTGGAATGTGCCGTGCCAAGAACTGTCCCGGCTGTTTTCAAGGATCAGTTTTGGTTGACCACAATCTGTCTCAGAGCAAAAGGGATTAACTAAAACTAATTTTTTTTCCCCCCAGGATTTGAGCCACATAAATAAACAGTTAATGTAGCTTTTCTGGGAAGTGTGAAGGGGATGTATTTACCTTCCCCTGCAGTTTTTAAATGTCTGGGATGTGGGGCAGCTTCTTTCACTGAACCCTGAAGCAACACAAGTGCTCCAGGAAGTGTTAAAACACAGCAGTTGTGGTGAGCTTTATATTGTAATTATCCACTCTAGGGCTTTAAAAAAGTGACTGTCAGAAGTGCTGGTCTTTATTGCCAGCTGGAAAGATAAATGCAACCTCTTAAATGTTTCTTGGTTTCTTTTGGGTTGATGGATTTTGTTTGGGTTTTGGGTTTTTTTTTTCATTTGCTTGTTCCATCAATATTTATTTATTTTTAGCAAGAGAAAAAATGATGGTGCTAAACTCACTGGTGGTAAACGAATTAGCTTTTGAGGAATAAACTCCTCTGCTTTGAATCTCATAATCTTGCAGCAGGACATGGGAGTTTTGTAGATTCTGTTGTACATTGCACAGTATGAGACAGCTGGAAGGAAAAAAAAAAAAAATCCAACTGGGACCTGATACAACACAATAACAAAGAGGGCTCCAGCAAACCTCAGCAACAGCAATTCAGATTTCCTTTCCATTCTTATCCATGGGCTTGCAAACTACAGGAGCAGAACTGTAGTCTGGGAAACTTTCCAGAATAATTTGCAAGCGAATGAGGGATGCAGCCCTGTCTCCTCTGGAAAGGCTCTTTGCCTGCCTTTATCCTTCTCCCAGGGGATCAAGGGTTTTAGGGGCCAGGGGAGACTCTTTGTGGGGTTTCTCAGTTGCCAATAAAGCCCCAGGTCCCTTGGCAGCCCTGCTGAGCTTTTTTTGGAAGATACTTTCCCCAGTTGTCCAGATATCGAATACATTTGTATAGACAATGCTTCTATATTAGGGCTTTTTTGGTTGGTTTTTTTTTTTTTTTTTTAATTCAGACAAAACAGTGAAAGGTGATTTGTTGCTTCTCAGTGTCCCAGCAGATGGGTGGAGGACAGCACTGCCACAATTCTGGTCTCAAAAATGGTCCTGCCACTGCTGTAGATGCCAGTGTGATGCACAAACCACAGCACTTGTGGTAATATTTCTCTTTTCACCCCTTGTCCTGGGCTTTAGAAGAACTAAGTATATCTGAGAAAGCACTGGAAAGGGATAGCCATTGAATCTTAATTTTTCAGGTTAAATTTCCTTTCTGATCACACCATTTTCTTTATTTTTTTTTCTTTTTTGAGTGCCTGCAGGCAGAAAGGAAGTGTTCACTGCCCTACAAAATCCTTCTTAAGTGTGAATCACAGTTATGGTTTATTTTTAAATACACTGGTATACAGGTTAAAGCAGAATGGGTCTGCTGCTTTTAATACATTTTTTTCTATACTTTCTACAGTTCACAACTGATTCTAGAGTAACTTCAAATCTTTGAACATGGAATGAAACCCCATTGAGGTTTGAACAGGCAAAAAATTGTTTGATGACTTAAGTTTCAATAAAATTCAGATATTTTAAAAGTTTACACATTAAAAGAAAGGCAGCAGAATTGCAGAGTTTTTAACACTGGCTTTTCTCCATTTGGTCCCACTTAACTTGCTGAAATCACAAAGAGCACAGGACACATCTGCAAAGCCTCCAGACCCAGCGTGTCAGAGGATGTCCAGTAATCTGGGAATTAGCCCTTCCCTTGAAGGGACCACGTGCAGAGAGGTTTGGATGCCTGGGCAGCCTTCCCTTTTTGGTGAAAACCTGTGTGCCTGACCTTGAACAAGCAGCTGAGTCACCTGGTAGCTCATTTCCCATCTGGAGAACAGGGAGGATAAAAGCTCTGGCCACTAAGCCAGGACAGATTGTGGAGGGATGAAAGCTGCTGCAGGAGGCGGGAGATCAGTTTGTTCCATCGGTTTGTGTCACTGGGAAAACGTTACCAAACATTTTTCAATGCTGAGTTTTACAGAGCTGTTGCCTGGGGAGGAGCAAAAGAAAGGCAGAGAGCAGCAAGGGGGAGTGAGCTGCCTTGGGGTGCCTGGGGGGCTCAGCTGAAGGATTCCTTGGCTTCCTTCCCAAAGCTCTGGAGATCCCAAATCCAGGTGACGCTCTGCTGGTTTTGCAAACTGCTGGTGAAGGGGCTTGGAGCACAAACCCTGTGAGGAACAGCTGAGGGAGCTGGGGTTGTTCAGCCTGGAGAAAAGGAGACTCAGAGGTGACCTTATCACTCTACAACTCCCTGAAGGGTGGCTGTGCTCAGGTGGGGTCGGTCTCTTTCTCCAGGCAGCAACTGACAGAACGAGAGGACACAGCCTCAGGCTGCACCAAGAAATACAGGTTGGATATTAGGAGAAAGTTTTTCATGGAAAGAATAATAAAGTACTGGAATGGTCTGCCTGGGGAGGTGGTGGAGTCACCATCCCTGGATGTGTTTAAAGACTGGATGTGGCCCTGGGTTTAGTTGAGGTGTAGGGGCTGGGCTGGACTTGATGATCTTGGAGGTCTCTTCCAACCTGGTGGTTCTGTGAAATTCATGGGGAGGTCAGGGCTGTGCTCTCTGTGCTCCTGTCCATGCTGTGTTAGGGACACGGGGCTGTTGCTGCACATCCTGAGCCAATTTTGGTTTTCTTTGGCTTCTATTGTACCTTTTACCCATCCTCTGTTTTCGTAGTGAGGTACAAGTGTAACCACTCAAAATCCATGCAGACAGATTTTTGCAGCAATATTGGTCTTTTCTAGTGAAAAGACTGGAAATCATTATTCTTTTTGACAGCCAAACTTCTCCAGAGAGTGAATGGGAAGCATTATTCTTAAGTAATGAGGGGATTAAATGAAATTTCTCAAAGCAGTAATATATTCAGCTTCAGATTTGAAATGTTCAAAACATTACTCTGTGACTGCAAAAAATTACTTTGGCCAATGAAAAATGGCAGGGAAATTCTACCCTGGATGGTTTGTGATCTGGGGAAAGAACATCTTGTCTTATATCAATGGTGGTCCCTCATATTTTTGTATCTGTATTTCTATTAATTAATTAATTTTTTTTACAAAAGTCAAATGCAACTACTTTCAGGAACTGGGAGAGAACTGCCTTGTGATCACTCCCTTTTTCTGCAAGTAGCAGAAAAAGCAAGCACTACAGGTTGGTGTTAAAATAGTACCTTGCACCTCTCTTTAAGGATATCAGTCTTTTCTCTGTTCAAAAGGGAAGCAGAACAAAAACATTGTGGGCAATATTTTATAATAGAACAATGAGCCTGAATAGCTAGATATAAAACGCCCTGTTTCATAAATATTTCAAAGAATCTTCGCAGATTTAAACTTTGTGTTTTTTATCATGACTTTCCTTATTATGCATCAGCTTTTAAGTTCCACTGTGAGAGAAAACTTCAGAGTGAAGGATGTTATTATCAGTATGCAGCGGCACTTTTATATACTGATTAAAATGAAGCCTCTCCACATCACTTTCCTTCATGACTTCCATTTCTGCACCTAAAACGAAAAGGAATAAACGCACCTTTTGCTTGGCAAATATTTTTACAAGGTCAGCAGTTGATTGCTGAGTGTCAGGGCGCTTCAGGGTTTTTCTGGACGTGCCCAGTGATGTGTGGTGACCAGTGGAGAGCCACATCCCTGTGGTCTTAATCATGTCTGTCCTCATAAAGGCACCTGTGAGGGGCTGCTTGTGATCAGAGGCATTTGCTGCAGTGCACAGTTTTCTGTGTCAGAGTTTTCCTCATCCTTTCCTGTTTATTTTGTTGCACCAGCATTTGTTTCTACTCAAGCAGCCACCAACTCTGCTGATGTTCTGAGGCTGCAGTGATCTGGGGAGTTCTGGAGTGGCCACAGCCTCTGGAGTTTGTTTAGATAATGTTGAGCAGTATTTAAAAAACAAACGGCAAGGAAAGAGTATATTATATATAAATATGAATAAATAAATGCAGATATATTATTAAAATGATATATTATATTAAGCATATTATATAATTAGAAATATATATTATTATATATGATATAATAGATACTGATATATATTATATATATAAAATTATAAATACTGTTGAATACTTTCTGAAAACAGCACACAGTGATCTGCCACCGAATCCTTTGTGCATGTCATCACAGAAATCTGAGTGGAAGGGGAAGGCTCCGCTGTGGAAATCTTTCCCAGGTACCCCAGGGTGTGAATAATCCCTTTTGGCGACGTGCTGTTAATGGATGGTCTAACTCGGTCTGCCTGCACTTTGCAGGCTGGTTATTTCCTGATATTTACGATGTTTTGTTAATTGAATTTTCTTATTAGCAATAAATAATGGCCGTGTGCTGGCTTTCACAGCTTTATTTTACAATAAGTATCAATGCAGTGTAGGTGGTCAGTGCTTTCATACCCATGACACGGAGTGTGAAGCTGGGAGAGCTAAAACCGGGACAGTTCAGCTCCTTGTGCAGTCTTCTGTGTTATAGAAAGATCTCTTTAAAACTAAAGTGGGGTATTTCTGGAGTTTTAAAACACACCAGGTATTTTGAGGCATCCGTTTTTGGTCCATTGCTAAGAAACAAACTTAATAAATATAAATGAAGTTGAGCTTCGTGCTTTTAGCGGATCCAGAGTGCTCCCTCTATGACTATAAAGCTGGTGCTGCCATCCCATATACCCTCATTAGATGGACCAGAAAGGCTGCAGAGTCCTCTAACTTTCAGATCATGACATATCATGCTTCCCTTTGGCAGGCTGGAAATGACAGCAAGATTTGTTATTTACAGTTTTTTTTCTTGGGGCAGAGCCGTCCACTTGGCACGAGAGCAGCCACGAGCAGCAGGTGTACATGGATTTATCTTACTTTTCTCCCCCTATATAGTATTTTAATACTGGGATTGTTGGGCTGGTGTGTGATATTTATTTGGCTATCTATTTTTAATTCTCCTGGCCTGTTTTCTGGGCAGAAAGGGCAGTCTATCAGGCTGGCATGGAGCATGGCCCTGTCTGAAACACCCCATCTTTGGGAAAGGGTGGGGAGCAGGGTTATCACCTCAATCCACCTCGGGCGTGCTGCATTCTTACAGCCTCTATAACTCCTGCCTTGACTGGCGTGGCAGAGGGTTGTGTTTTTGGCACAGGGCTGCAGTTTAACATCATCACGTGCTGCTGATTTCCAGGCGAGCCGTGCTCACCTGGGCATTTCTGTGCTGGGGGATGCTGGGCAGGTGACACTGGCGCTCTGTCCCCACCTGCCTGGCCATGGGCAGGGGCAGCACTGAAGGTGGGGAGGCTCCAGAGGAGGTATGGACATGAGAGAGGATGGAAACCTGGCTGTGTGTGAGGGGTGTGCTGCTCCTCTCCCGGCAGACCAGCTCCGGGAGCAGACTGGGAGATGCTGTTTGCTCCTCTCTGCCTCGCTCCCTGCCCCCATCTCCTCTTTGGTTTGCTAATCTGATTTATCAGCCATCTCCCTGGGAAGTGCAGGATTAACTTTTGTGTGCTATTTTGAACGTTATACTCATATTGAGGATATTTCGCGAGGTAAATAAGGCATCCTGCAATATCAGGGATGCGTTATTAGCCCCCGGTGCTTTCACCTGACATCTCCTCCTGTAAAAAATGCTTGCCACTGCAGTTTCAAAAAGACCTTTTATTTTGTACTGTTTTTTAGTGTGGTGACTTTTGAGATCCTCTCTGTGTACTTCTGGGTTTTATTTGTGGCCAGTAAGCAAGTAAGTCTTTGATAAGTTTCTTTTGCTTACAGTGGAAATGTGTTTCTCCACAGACTGAGCTGACTGAAACTGTTTCATGTTTCCAGTCGTGCAGACATGTAACAGTCTGTGGATCGCTTGATAATTCTCTGGTGGGTAAAATTAGAAAAGAAAAAAACTTTGTGAAATTAAAAGATCATTTCAATTATAGCCCTTTGTTCTACCTTGTTAGTTAACATTCCAAACAACGAGGTACAAACTGCATAATTTGTTGTGTGAAAATGTACCCAGTGTGGAGCCATCTGTGTACCAGTTGACACCATTTGCATTAAAAGGGACATTGCAATAGCTGGAAGAGCCCCTATTCCCAGCTAACCATTTCCAGTGTGACTCTAAATTATTGATTTACATTCATTCTCTATTAACCTATTATGAGTTCATCTGCTGCTCTCAGCTCTCGTATCATGTTGATGTACTTCTAATTTTCCAAAACGGAATGGTGATTTACTTCAAAGATGTTGGGATGAATTGCTCTCCAGTGGATATCTGAAAGCCTCTCATGCCCCAGATAACCTCTTTGGTTTGAAATCTGCCTTGAGAGTTCTGGTACATAACAAGCCCAGCAGCAATTTCTTGGTAATCCTGGGAATGTCCCTTTCCTTTCTGCCCTTCCCAATCTGCTGAGTATTTCCAAAAAGAGCATTTATGAGACAATGTGCTGGGTGTCCTTGGATGGAATGACCATCCCTGCCTAGTAGTGATATCCCATCTGCAAAGAACTTTGAATTTACTTTGTCGGTGATGTAATTGCACTCGGTGGTGGCTCTTTTAGGGGAAGACCGATCCTGGTGAGTCCCTCCAGGTGTGGCAAAAGGTTGCCAAAGCTGCTGGCCCTGTGGGAGATGGGGCTTTGGGCTGGAGCCTCCCTGTGCACGGAGAGCTCAGCAGGAGCAGGGGCACCCTGCAGTCAGCAGGACAATCTCTCCTGATGGCATGGCTCTCGGTGTTCAGCCAAGAGCTGCTGGGCTCACTGGGGTGTTTTCTCATGGGGCAGGGCTCCTGATCAACCCAGCCTGGTAATCCCACGCCCCTCTGCATTTCTTCCCTCTTGTGTGCGGCCACCAAGGGCTCCTCAGTGCTGGCACTGCTGTAGTGGCCGTGGCACTCTGCATGAAATCCCTGCGGGATGCTGCCACTGCTGGGCTGCACCCCAGGCTGGTTTAACTTGCTGGTGTGAGGAGACTGATGCAGATCCTACTGTGCAACTGAAGCAGAACAGAAAGTGCTCAAAATAAAATGTGCTCATCCCTTCCTCCCCTTCTCCCCAGCCTTCACCTTGATCTCCAGGAGTGCCACGTGATGCCCAGATGGTTTTGTGAGTAGTTAAATTGTGAGGAAAGGATCTCTTCCAAATACTGTAATTCCATGTAACCTAACTCAAACATGTATTGTAGCTCAGAGGCAACATCTCGGTTTATTCTATTAAAGTATAATTAATTACCATTTCAATAGAGCTACTAGGTGTATGCATTCACCCAGAGCATTGAAAAATAATAACAAAGCTGCTTATTATCCAATGGATGATGTTATACATTGTGGATGCAACCTATTTATATGGAAATACTGGCACATTCATCCAGGATAATTCGTATGGTGTGTTTCCTGACCTAATAATGAGAAAAGTAGGGTAGCTTCCAAGTTTTCTGAGATGGGAATTAAAGCTTTATAGCGAGAAAGTCTTTGATAGTTTTACACAAGTGGCTGAAACTTGCAAACCTTGCATATTTAAAATGGTTTATTCCACAATGATGACTTGGAGATATTTCTAATTAATTGGAGTAGTACATCACCGCTGAGTTTCCTTGGCTTTCCCATTATCTCACTGTTGTTTGCAATTTAATGGAATTAAAAGCGTCGAAAGATACATCTTACCAAACATGGTGTAATCTGAGAAAATATGGGCTTGCAAGGAGATTTTATAAAATGTAGTTTACAGAAGATTATGCAAAGCAGTTTTCTCCTTCAGGAAACATTAAATCAAGCATTGAGCATTTCAGATGCTTTATTGTTGCTAGAGAGTGTATAGTGTGGGGTGCCTATAAATACTGAACTGTTAGGTCTGAGCCTGGCTAGCATTTTGCCCAGGGTGTATTTGTGAAGCAGCTGTTGTATTTATGACCATCTCTAAGATGGTTTCAGTGTTTAATCAATATCTGCTCCAGCCATCAAAATGACGACCTTCCTTGTGGAGCTTTGCTTCTCTGCCAGCATAAATGTGAGGTGCTGAGCTGTGGTTGCAGCACAAAGAGTGCCACGTTGCATTGGAGCTGATGCCCATCAAATGCCAGGCTCTCCAGGTGCAGCTGTGCTGCAGGAAAAGGTGTGACTGCATCAGCTGTGACCCCATTCACTTCAGCCAAAGGCCCTGCCAGCTCCCTGCCCATCCCTTCTTCCTGGACCTGTTCCCTTTTCCTCTTCCATGATGTGTCCCAGTTCCACGTTGCTCTGGCTGTAGTGTGGGGGCAGATACACGCTGGAAATGAGGAAGCAGGATGAGAAGACCAAGCTTGGCCAGTGTTGCAGAGGATTTTTTGACTCTTGCCCCAGCCCTTGCCATGTCTGGGGAAAGGCACTGACTGTTTGAGCCTTCGTCCCTGGGTGGTGCTTTGTGCTCTGAGGGAGTTAATTTTTGATGGACTTCTCTGTGCATTGCTTGCTGTCATTTTGTATCGTTCAGTGAAAACGCATCCTTGAGCTCTCCTGCTGTGCAGGAATAAATTCTTTTAAAGATTTTGCACTTCTCCAATGCTTTCAGTATCTCTTCAGTTGAATCTCACAGCCGTGGTCTCTCACCCAGCAGATATCCTGCCCCCAGGTGCTCAGATATTTCAAAACTTTTAAAATAAAGCACACCTTGGTGGTAGCTGGTTATCAGAACAGTCACATTCTGTAAAGTGCTTTCTGAAAGAATGATAATTATGCATATGAAGCTTTCTTTTAGCTTTCTTAGTGTTTTTCTTCACTCATTTAATATTTGTGCTCCACCTGATGGCACACAGGCGTTCTTCTGGAAGAGAAGAGACTTCGCTTTTTCTGCTCTGATCTGTTAAAACTTTGTTTCCCGTGCTAAAAGTGGAGAGTGTTGTATACACTGGAGCTTTTTGTTTGCCTCATGAGCACCTCTGGTCCACAAGCTGTGCTGAAACTGTCACATTTGTAATTTTTGAGAGGAGTAATGTCTGACAGAATCACAAGACAAATTCAGAGAGGGGCCAAGCATGTTCTGGTTCTGTTCTGGTGCATGGTTGTGAAGATGGGAGGAACATTTTATTGTGGGGCTGTTTGTAGTCACTTTTTGCAAGAAGTCCTTGGTTTTATTTTAGAATCATAAATGCAATAGAAGAAAATGAAATCAGGGTGTGAAGAACATGCTGTTATTGGAAGGAGTGGCAGCTTGTATTTGCTCAGTGATTTTGCTGGGTTTTATAATGGCAGTAGAAATGTTGGGGCCTGGATAGACCTGGTATTTGAGTGTTTTAAATATTTATTTTTAAAAGTGGACTCAAAGAGGTGCTTTGTAGTATGATAAATTATTTATCTGAAGATTACTTTGATTTTGATGAAACCCCAGTAAGGAGACAAAAACTATTAGGGACTTGGCTTCTGTAGGACTTCTAACAAGGCTTGATAACACAGCAGTTTGGGGGGGGAAGAAAAGCTATCTGAAATCCTGTTTACTTATAGTAGTCTGTTCAAATTCCACTGCAGAAATGAGAATTGTTTTAGCATTCCCCATCCTCGGGGTTTTTTTTAAATGTTTGTTTGCAGGAACAAAATTAGATTGATCTCCGAATAATCAGTTTTCTTTCTTTTTAACATGACATTATTTTCTGTGCGAAATGACATGCTTTCCAAAAAGTAAATGTTGGACTAGTCTGAGCCATCCCATCTCCTGGAGAACCTGGTAGGAGTATGGGCAGGTAAGAGTGCTGCAGAAGGTGGAAGAAGAAGAAGAGAGTGCAGGTGTGCCCACATCCCCACTCCCAGGTGAGGGATGGAGCAGGATGGGGTGGAAGGCCAGAGTGCAGCTTTGGGGCATGCTAAAACCCCTTTTTTAGGAGCCCAGCTGGCTTTGCACTCTGTCCCAAAGCAGATACCATCCAGAAATGGTCTCCAAGCAAGTCTTGCACTGTTTCAAAGAGGAAAAAGATGCTCCCCCAAGCTTTGGAGATGAAGCGTGTCCATTGGAGTGAGTGACAGGCTGGGCATGACCCCCCTCCTCAAAGCTTTGGATTTGGGGATTGCTGTTGCCAGCATGCTTTAAAGGGTAAGGAGCATTGCTGCTCATTAATTAGTAAAATTTGAGCTCGCTTCAAGTGGTGCTTGGAAACGTTAACTATCAGAGTTTGGATTCATGCCCTTGAAGAAAAACGTGCTTTATGTTCGTTTTCCAGTTTTCATTAATAATTCTCCTTTCCTAAAATAATGCTTCAGCTCAGGAAGCGTGAACAGCTTTGGGCAGATGGAGCTCTCTGAAGGCCACTGCTGTCAACCAGGAGTTTTTTGGGAACCATGGCCAGCTCTGGTGGAGGTGCTGGATCTGGCCAGGCCAGCAGTAAGGGAGGGTTTGGGAAACCCTGGGGAGCCTGTGTCACTGTCATTGCTGCACCAGGCAGAGGATCAAAGTGACCAGCTCTTGATGGATTTCCAAATACTGTACTCCAGCATCTGCCTCACACTGGCCATGACCAGCTGTGATGGCAGCACCCCTTCCCCTCACATCTCCTCTTTCACCACAATGGAAGCTCAGCCTTTCCCTGGCTTTCTGAATCCTCACACTGTCACATTTTTAGGGCTGCTGGAGCTTTGACTTTCAGCTCAGTGTTGAGGCGTGGCTCTGAGATTGCACTTTAGACCCGTCTGCAGCCTGGGGACCTCTCACCAGTTTCCCTGGGCACGATCACTCCCTGCCATTTGGGGTCTGAACACAGGACCCTGACACTGTGCCCCACCTCCAGTTTTGGGCTGGGAAGTCTCTGGACACGACAGGGATGTGTGGGCCTGTGTTGACAGGCAGAGGGCTGGAAAGCTTCCAGGATTTCCCTCATTCTATTGAAAATCTGCTCAGTGTCCCTGTACCTTTCCTGGAGCTGTCCAGAGAAAGGAATCGTGTCGGTGCTAAATGCCCCTGTCAGTCTGACCATGTGTGATTGATGAAGAGGTCTGAGAGGAACCAAATGGTTAATCTGTAGATAGATTTGCTTTTTAGATAGAACAAGACCTGCCTCTTTTATAAAATTAGAACATGAATGTGCATAGGCATTATATAACTGAGAAGTGAATACTGTATATGGCAACATGATGGATTAATACATATTGAAGGCTTTGATTGTTCTCCTTTCTGTCCTTCTGGTAGTTTATAGAAAGAGATTAAAAGTTTTCAAGGGACCTTTGAAATTAGCTTGTAACCTATATAGCTGATCATCATTTTCTGTTCCCTGAGCCAGCAGTGTTCAAGGATTCATAATTCAGTATTTCAAAAATTGTCAGCGCCTTCACTATATGAAATTTTAAATATTCTGAATGTACTTCTGGCATCCAGTGGTTGTGTTTGTTCATTCAAATGTAATGGATATTCAATAGCACCTATTATCAGCTTGATACAGAAAATATACTTGGGTAATTACATATCCATACACTTGATATAAATTTAAATCTTTTTCTGCCAAGAGGTCTGGTTAAAAAAAAAAAAACCACCATTTTTTTTTCACATTTTATGAAGATTCAGTTCAGAATTTTTGAATTCGTGAAAGAGAGGTTTGTGGGCGAAAGAAGGATCCACCTCCCTGGTGCACAAAGCAGGGTGCAGTTCTCTACTTCCAGCAAACCTTTCTGTGCTCTTTGAATCATCTCCTGTATTTTATTGCCTTGCAGGGATTGCAGCCTCTGTTCATCACGAGCATCTGGGTGTTTTTCTGAAGTGGACACAGGAATGGATGGTGTTGATAATAATGTATTCTTTACGGGTTTTTAAATTTTAAGAGCATGTATTTCACCTGCTTAACTGACCCAAAATAAAAATTTGGGTGGTATTCCCTGGAGGCTGGGGTGTCTGAGTGGGACCCTGGCACTCCGAGGGACAAGTGGTCCCTGGTGTAAAAGCTGTGCAGGGCTGAGGGCTGTCCCTGCAGGGAGCTGCTGCTCCCCCAGTGCTGACCAGGCAGGGGACTGTGAGGACCAGGAGCTGCAGAAAGGAGCCTCAGCTCGGGTTTTCTATTTTCTGCTTGTTGTGAGCCGGGAACAAACACGGTTCACTGAGCTGCTGAAGGATAGCAGGAGTTTTGCTGAGCTCACAGTATGTCTGAGATTGGTTGAAACTCCAGTGAACTTTATTTCGACAGTGGCCAAGCAGTTTCTTTAGGTCAAGAACAGGAAACCGTGTTTGATGTGAACAGGAGGATTTTAATCAGACTTTATTTCATCATTCTATGAATTAATACCTGGAAAGAAGAATTGCATTTTGGAAACTGACTGCATTCATAAGAACTGCTGTAATATATCTTATGCTGCCATAGCAACATAGCAGTGCAATGAGTTAGAGATCTCCCAGTTATTAGAAAACCTGAATTAAGCCAAATATTTGCCTTAATTGAACAAATTGTGTTTGCATAACATCCAAGGTTTCGCCTTCTCTCATGAGGTTTTGACCTCATTTTGGGTAAAGGGGTATCCTCGATTCTCAAGAATCAGGCTTGACTGGGAGAAACAGTTTATTTTATGCTGAAGAGTGTGAGAATTGCTGTGCTGTGGTACTGTATGGCAAGTCAGATTTGTGAACACATATTTAGGCTGCTGACTGTGCTCAAAGCTGTCTTGAAGGATATTTTAAAAGGTTGTGAAGAATGGTAAGAAAAACTAAATTCTCTACCTTACATTCACTCTTTTGTGAAACAAAGATGCTTGTATTTATTTATTTCTACAAAATGACAGATGAAACAAAACATTCTGTGAAAAAAGGGGTTTTCTGAAAGGTGAGAAAATAGTGAGAATATAACATTAACAGAGACTAATGAATTATTTGGTTTCCACCCAGTATTTGAGGAGAGTCCTGAGGCCAGTTTTGAAACTATTGTGAGGTCAAGAATTCTGTATTGCTTCCTGTATGAAAAAAGCTCTCCATTAGGATAAAAAAGAAGAACACTTCCTGTGGTGTGTTAATGGGAAGAAATATCTGGAAAATATTTGTTGGGACAGTTTCATTTAGAAAACACCCTGCCATTACCCTAATGCCAAGAAGAATAATTCTCTGAGCTCTCAGGGCCTGTGGAAAAATCTCATTTTTCTTGTGTTGTCAGTGACAAAGTGAGAGATGGAAGAAGGAAATGTGTTGTGGTTTTGCTTTATTTTTAATCTTATTTTTGCTGATCTTTCTTATTTTAAACTTTATTAATGTGTCTATTGTAGTTTGATCTTTTGTCAGAGATTATGTCTCCGGACCATCTTTTCTGCTGTGATTTTATAAATACCTCGTTGCAATATCCATAAAAAAAAAAATCTGTGGGCTTTAATAAAGTTTTATTTGTTATGAACTTATTTGCCTGAAGCACAGAACTCTGAGAGTACACTTTTAGTGCTGCTTTTCAAAAGCTTTCAAAGTACTTATGGTCGAGGGGATGAGGAATATTCTTTCCTATTTTGCAGTGCTCCTAGCAGTTGTCAATAATGTGATTTTTAAAGATCCAGGTGATAGTACAAGTGCTGTTAAAAAAAAAAAAGTGCAAGTGCAGCTGTTTCTAAAACTTCTGCTAAAGCACTGCTCAATCTGTTGGCTTCCAGTAACACCACGGTGCCATTAGACTGAAATATTGATAATTGCAATTAAACTTAGATTATTTCCCGTACTCTCTCTCTTCTTACAGCGCCTCTTGCTCCCTTTCCTTTAACTCACCAGCAGTTTCTTCCTCTGTACAACTGACTCCTGGGCATTCCAGCTGGCTCCATCACCTCTTTTTCTTTTTTCCAGCAGAGAACTTTTTCCCCAGTGCTGCTGCAGGGACGCAGAGGCTGATTGTCCCTGTCTGGAGCGCCCCTGGCTCTATGGTGTCCTCATTGTACATGCTGTGTGTATTTGTCACATACACAGCGCATGCAATGTGGACATAATGGAGCTCAACGGCCGCCTGAGAACAAAAAGAAAATACCTGCCAGAAACCTTGTGGGCCTGCTTATGTTTTAGATTTTCGGGGGTGTTTTTTTTGTTATTGTTGTAGTAGAATTTTAAATCTCCCTTGGTGTGCCTGGATGTGCTGTTCTGGCGTGTGAGGTGAGGTCCAAAAATTGTGATGCGGATATGGGAAAATAAGGTGTTAGACCTCACAGGGTCATTGCGGTTTTGCAGATCTCCACAAAAGAAATCTTTTTTTTTTTTTGCAGGACTTTAATAATAGCAGGGATCTAATTTTGGCTCCTAACGGCAAGGTGATTCACTTTGGGTACATGTATTCTGTTAGTGTTATTTTTGTGGTGTTTAAATTTTTTTTGCGCATTCTGTGCTTTGTGCTGCCACTGAGAGTTTGGGGGAAAACGTCTGGGTTTCTCATGTGACAAGAAAATGTGCAAACCTTGTATCAACATTTAAGTTTGTGGGGGTTTTTTGTTATTGTTTCTTGTTTTGTTTTTATTTTTTTGGTTGGTTGGTTTATTTTAAAAGCCAAGAGAGCAAAGCAAAACCAAATCTTCTGGCTTGTTTTAAATAGAAAAAAAACCCCAAACCCTATCATTTGTATTCTAGCTTTTTACAATGTTGTCCCATGAGAAGTTTTTTTAATGTTCTTTTTTCCAAGCAGTTCTCCTCACTCATCTACATTAGCAAACACAGAACCACGTTCCATGTTTTCTCTGCCATGAATTAACACTTTGAAATGATGAGTTTTGACAAACTGAACATTTGTGTGAATAGCAGTTACCCCTGGTAAGTGCTAAAATACAAGGAGTTAGATATTTAAAAGTGAAAATTATTGCAGGGGCAAAATATTGCACCTAAAGTGACTTGTGGAGGCTGCAAAAATGAAAATCCATTCCCAGCTGGATCTAGCCTGAATCTGTAGCTGGCCAAAATCTGCTTCCAGGAGCTGAAGCCTTGCTCAAGAACAGGAACTGCTGTGCTCTTTTTATTGTGCTGAGATAAAATTTATAAAGGAGGGGTGTGTGGTGGCATGGGCCACGTTTTCAGAGACACTGAGGATGTGCCAACAAACAGCTCTCTTGGGGGAGCTGCACTGTGGGAGTATCATCTCAGCATCCCCATCTCATTGCCCGTCCTGAGCCTACATCACTGCAAATAAAGACCCGGCGTGAGATGATGAAAATTAGTTTGTGATGGTTAAAAACAAAAGTGTGCCCAGTGCAGGCAGCACCATGAAAGAGGTGCTTTGCTTCCAGGTATTTTCCCCAGAGAGGCTGGGATGTGACTCCTCAGAGCTCAGTCCTGCAGGTGTTGGTTGTGGCTGGTGGGAGCTGATGGAGGTGTGACCTCACCTTGTGTCCCACTGGAGTCCTTGAGGGCTGGGACTCTCCTCTGCCAGGGCAGTTTTGCTCTCACTGGATTATTATTTTTTTATTATTATTATTCCTCCCTATAAATCACTATTTTCATTAATCCAATTGCTGGAAAAAAGATTATAGCCTCAGAATAAAATCCGGTCATAATTAAAAATGTAAAAGCCGCTTATGTTTTTAGGCCAAAGTTATTAGAGGGAGGTATCAAGCCACCAATATTAATACCCCAGTCTCAGCTGGGAGGCTGTTATCATGATGGAAGTGCCTGATAATGGCCTGGTTACTGAATATTTTATTGCAGATAACTGCTGCTTGTGTTTGCCTCTCATCTCTGTGCACCATAAGGTGTCCGCAGCAGCCGGCCTCTCACATGCTTTGTGGGCATCCTGGCTTTTTTCACATTTCAGGAAAACTCTTTTTTTTTTTAAGAGCTAATCTAGCAATATTGTAAAAACAAGAGGAGTTTGTGACAGACTGTTCAGGGCACAAGGGCTGTGGGAATCACCTTTCTAAGAGGATTGAGGCATATTCCAGTCTTCAACATCTGCATCTTAAGCCGTCTTTTCATAACCACTACTCCCTTCTCAAATATCCTCTCTGTGTTTGTAGTTTCCATCAAACCCCTATCTGGATAAAGAAAAATGGCAAACTGGAACAGCTCTCAGCCATGCCATTATTGATGCCATGTGCCCAGCTCTCAGGCATGCAACTGTTTGGGTATTCAGTTTGCAAACCTGCTTCCTCACTCTCTGAGTAGAGCACTTTTTAATTACCTCTTTATAATTAAATCAATTGAGGGGCTAGAGTTACCTACTATTATTTTTAATCCGAAGATTGAAACTTTCTTTGACCTTTGGTTTCTTCAGCTGGGAGGTGTTTCATTTTGTCACTGCTGTTTGGAATTAAATGAGTTTTCTGTGAAGGGAAGGATGCTGAAAGACTTATTCCATGATGGAGGATTTAGATGAAAAATTATGGACCCGAGCGACTCTCAAACTGCATTATTCAGAATCTCCTCCACCTGGACTGTGCTCAGCTTTGCAGGCTCAAACATCCTTCACCTGCCAGTCTGTGGTGTTTGCTCCTCTGATGGTAAATGAGCTTTGCATCTGAAGCAGTGAATGGAATCGTTTAGAGCATCAGTGCTAAACTGCAAAAGGGATGGAAACAAATTACCTCCCAAATGTCCATTTATCAGCCTCTGAGCTTACAGCCAGTTTTCAATGAAGAGAGCTCTTTCTGATGTTCCTTTCTGGTTTAGGTATGTTTTTTTGATGGGTTTTCTTTTTTTCTCCCACCTTGATTTGCTTTCCCAGCTCCTTTTCATGAAGATATTTTGATCTTTCCCTTCAGTAATGGCATATTTGTGATCTTTGTTCTCCTCCCTGTGGCTCATGCTTCATTTTTTTGGGGGGGTGGCAGAAGCAGTGCTGGTTTTCTTTTCCACAGATTTAGGGAAGATTTCGTTTCACTGTCCAGGGTTGCTGGTGTCTCAGGCAGGTGCTGAAGTGCTGATTCCTTTGGCTCCTTTTTTTTTTGCTCCATGCTGGGGTTTGGCTGCTCATGTTCAGCCTGGCAGTGCTGGTTATATTCTGGGGTGCCTGATGGCAGCACCAGCTGCTGGTCCAAGTTATTTCAAAATGTTTATTTACGTAAAATAAATTTAGTCTCTAGGTTGCGCTGAGGAATTCTCTGTATCTCTAGTCTGTTCTAGCAAGAAAGATGCTGTGCCAGAAAAAGCGATTTCATAAGAGGCAGCATTAAAGGACTACATGTTTTTACTGCTGTGCACAGCTGAGGAATTCCAAATTTAGTATTTTTCTGCATGTGGTGGAAAAATACAAACTCGCGGAAAAGAAAGGCTATAAAAAGAGAAATGCAAAGATTCAGCAGAGTGTTCCTTCATGTGTTTCCACTGTAGAAGTCTTGAACCTCAGTGAAGTGTTGATTTTTTCTCTGCCAGCACTCTTGCAGCTCTACTGGGTACAGTATGAGATTTGTTTCTCGCTGTCAACAGCCTTGCTCAACTCTTGTTTTTGGGAGCAGGAGCCTTTCACACGTGCAGGGCTGGTGGAGGGGGATGAGTGATGGGGACTGAAGCCTGTAATGCAGAGAGAACTTGAAACTTTGCCTGTTGCCCTAAATAACCAGCAAAGGACAGCACTGCAAATCTCTGCCTTCCACATGTTCTGCTCCCCTTCCCTAAAGCTGGATGCGGAGCAGGAATCTGAACTCCCAAGCACCTTTATCTCCATAAATCACTTCTGCCAGGGAGTGAGAGGTGCTGCCCAGTGCCCTGGCTCCCAGGCAGCTGCTGGGGCAGGCACAGCTCAGCTGCAGCAGCAGGGTCTCACTTTGTGCCTGTGCCCTGCCTGCTCTGCTGCTGCAGAGAGGGAGCTGCTCAAACCCGCCCAGGTTTGCCAGGCTGAGTGGTTTTTAGTGTGCATTGGTCCTGGGAGTCCATTCTGCACCCTTCTAATTGTTTTTTCTTGCTGGAGACCAGCTGGATGAGGAGCACTGAGCAGAGGAAGGTGGGTGTGTGTAAGAGGAGTTTGCTTGTGTGGTGCTGGTCCCTGCCCTGCTGGTGTTGGAGAAAACAGCAGTGGAGGGGTGTGTGGTGTGCTGAGAGGGGATTCCTTTCACCTTTGTAATGCTGGGCCTCCTTTTTGACAAAGCCAAGCTCTGGAGTAGATACAGAATCATGGAAGAGAATCACAGAAGCATTTAGGGTGGAAAACTGCCTTAAGTCCACCCGTGTGCTGTAGACCTTCATTCTGCACCTCTTCCCGAGCAGTGACTCCCACCTCAGGCACTGCAAAGCCAGTTCTGCTGTGAGTCCTGCCTGCAAATGAAACCTCTGCAGCTCCAGGCTGTGCCCAGGGAATGGCCCTGGCTCTGGTTTTGCCTCCTTGGGCTGCAGGCTGGGAGGGTTGGAGCTGCCTTTCTGTGTGAAGGGTGGAAAGAAATGAGCTGTCCCTGGGCAGCTGCTGAGGCTGGCCTTGTGTAGAAATCCTCATCTCCCAGGAGTGTGTCTGGGCAATGTGCTCTGTCCTCAAAGCAGTCCTTGCTGGCCCCTTTCCTGCCCATGTGGATTAGAAGTGATGGGGGCTGCTTGTGAAGGCTGAGGGGCAGGCTCCAGGCTCCAGGTGCTTCCAGGGCAAACTCCTGCAGCTCTGTGGAGGGCAGAGCTCTGCATTTGTTTCACTCTTGTTAATAGTTTTCGGATAGTTTGTCATTGTTTTCTGTATTTTTCTTACAGTCCATTTTCTTTCCTCTCTCTTCCCCTTTCCCCACCATTTCCTTCTCACTCTATAGGATTATGCTTTGCGTGAGAAATGTTGTGGTAGGACTCCAAGATATTTTTGTTTTGAGTTTTTCCTTATCCATCCATTAGAAAAGCTGTAGGGCTTTTTAATTACTCTGACAACGAGGAACAAAGTTTCTTTTGTATTTTCTTTTTTTGTCATGCTTCCTTGAACAACTTTAAAATTGTAATATCCTAACTTTCACTGTGGGCTTTTTTGCATTATGCTGATAACGTGGGTTTGGAGCTGCATAGGTATATCCCCAAAGGCTGTGCACAAATGAATTCGCTGCTATTGATGAGCATTCAAACTGACAAAAACACTGACACTGAGAGTTATGTGTTGAAAAAGGACAGAACACAAATAATTTAAATATTTTTCTCATGTTTGAGTATATTTGTGGTGTCTGATGGAGCTGGTTAGCAAAATAAAGACAGATGGCAATGAATTCATTCCAACACGTTTTCATTATGGTACAGCTATTCCGACTTCTCACAACCCCTGTGAAAATTATTTTCTTGTTTAAATTTCCTGTGCTGCTGCTGTCCATACCCTGTCCAGGGAATTCAGAGCTAGTGTGATAAGAATATGCATGGAGAATGATTTTTATTTGCAAAATAAATATTAAAATAACTGAACGAGGGGCTGCCTTTAACCAGATATTCAGTGGTGCGGTGAGTAAGAATTTAACTCCTTCCCCTTTAAAGTCCATATCAAAACTTTAACAGGATTAGAACAGAGTTTATCATAATTGAATTTTAGTCAGGCACATTTCAAATTTTGAAGATGACACAGTAATTTTCAGTCCTGCCTTCATTAGGAAGAATGAGAGCATTGCTGTTAACACAAGAAATGAGCAGCCTGTGCTTCCCCTGGCAGCTCACCTGTTTGTCTGGACACTGCCAGGGTGATGCATGGGTGAACATGGATTATTCTCGTTTTCCATTGCTGTTGCATTGCTGTTGAGCATCCCAACAGTGACTGGAGTGTGGATGTGCTCTGTCATTATCCCTCCCAGCCCTTTCTCTGTTTGCCCTCTCTGCCTGTCCATGGGTGTGTGCATGGGCAGAGTGAGGAGGGGACGGGTCAAGCCCAGCAATGCTCACCTTTCCCTCCCTCCTGTGCTCCTGGGAATGCTGTCCTGTCTCCTGCTGACAGGAACTGCCAGCCCCCGTGAGGGAAGGATGCCCACAGGGTATAGGAACACTCTTAGAAGGGTTGCTCACAACCAGGGGTAGTGCCCTGTGCCCATGACAAAGCTTTGGAGGTGTTAAAGGAGAAGGATATTTGTCTGTTTGTGCCAGCAGCCTCCTGCAGCTCGGGGAGGCTGAAATCCTGCCAGCCATGGCTGGTTTTGCATCTCTTGTGTTACTGCTTGTTCCTCCCCTGGCAGAGCTCTGGGAGCTCCTGGGATTTCTGCAGCAGCTGCCCTGGTCGGGGCAGCAGACTCGTTCATATTTTGGCATTAAACCTAGGTTAGACTCGTTCATATCTTGGTATTAAACCTACGTTAGACTTGTTCATATCTTGGTATTAAACCTAGGTTAGACTTGTTCATGTCTTGGTATTAAATCTAGATTAGACTTGTTCATGTCTTGATGTTAAACCTACATCAGACTTATTCATATTTTGGTATTAAACCCACATTAGGCTTGTTCATGTCTTGGTATTAAACCCAGGTTAGACTTGTTCATATCTTGGTATTAAATCTAGATTAGACTTGTTCATGTCTTGATATTAAACCTACATCAGACTTATTCATGTTTTTGTATTAACCCACATTAGGCTTGTTCATGTCTTGATGTTAAACCTACATTAGACTTGTTCATATCTTGAACAGGGCAGCAGAGTCATGTCTGGCCTGGTCTGTCACAGTCACAGCCTGAGCCAAAGCTGTGCTCAGACTGCTCTTGAGCCAAGCTGTCTGTGGTCAGAAGGCTCTAAGCTGAGGCAGCTGCAAAATCTGACATTTTTCTGACTCAGAATTGACACCATGTCCATTAATGGAAATGTTTTCTCCCTACATGTAACAGACCAAACAAAAAAGAAAGGCATAAATAGTGAGGTTAAAGACTGCATGCTAAAAATGTAGTGCTGTTCTGTGCTGGAGGTGGTGAGAGGACCAGAAGTACTTAGATAGAAGGAAAGAGGTGGAAATTTGAGGGAGGAAAAAAAAAAAAAGTAAGGGCTTGTGCATATGCATCATTCTGTGGAGAAGGGGGTAGGAGGGAATATATTGACATCTGTAGATGCAAGCTGGGATTACAAAGAGCCAGGAGAATCATGCTTAGGCTCCTGCAGGTATTTTGAGAGAGAGGAACAAAGTGACAGCAGTTCAGGGTGAGGCCAGTCCATCCAGCAGCCCTGTCCATGTGGATTTCCCCAGGGATAGTGTAGGAAAAGCCCCCAGAGACCTCCTTGCAGATGGGGACTGCCAGAAGTTCCAGCCCCACTTCAGTCTCCTTTTGCTAATCTGGAAATCAACCTGGTTCTCCAAATGAAACCATCAGGGTGGCCAGGAATTAGAAACCACCAACAGACCTGAATCTAAGGGAATGCCAGCCCTTGGAGGGGTGGGGAGTTTGTCACCTCTAAATGAATTTAGAGGGAAGAGGTGTTTTTGAGGGAATATGGGGGTCTCCTCAGGGGCTGCTGCTGCCCTGGAGGCTGTGCTGCAGGGCTGATGTGTTGGCTGTGCAGAGGGTCTGTCCTGGGGACAGTCTGTCCAGCCGTGGGGCTGCAGGCAGCTCCTGGCCAGGCATCCCTGCTCACCATCCACGACATGCTCTGCCCAGGGCAGTGTGCTGGGAAAAGGCAGCCTTGGAGGAACCAGCAGGATGATGGCAGGCTGGTAATGTGCTCCCTGCTTCCTTTCAACTCTGGCAAACCTGGCTTTTATTACAAGTCTAGTCTATGGAGGAAGTGAGATTTTCGTTTTTATTCTTTTTCTGGTTGCCACCAAAATACCGTGCATTGAGGGGAACATGCTGTATCCTTTGTGTCTGTCACATATTCTGGTTTTTGCTGCAGAGCTGTAGCACGTTCAGCGTGTGCTGTGGGCTCATTCAGTCCCACCTCTATTGCATTTCCTACAGTGAAATGCTATCCTTCCCTATTTCTCCCTTCTTTTCTCTCCCTTCCTGTGTTCCTGGCTTGCTTTCCATCCCAGATACCCATTCTTAGGACTTTTAGAGAAAGGGTTTTCACAGGGGCACGTGTCCTGCATTTTGGTTGGAATTTATTTAGCTCACCACAGCCTGAATTGTGCATGGGAAGAGGTTGTGTTGCCAGGTCCTGGCACTGACAGCGTGAGAGAACATTTTCACAGGATAGAGACAGAAGTGTGTCTGTGGCAAATAAAACCTGCATTAGACTTGCTCATGTCTTGAACAGGGTAGCAGAGTCATATTTCACCGTGTGAAGAGAACCAAACCACCGTGCTCAGGCAGTAACACCAGCCCAGGGGGTCAGGCAGCTCCCTTTGCCCTCTGTCACTGCAGTGCTGCTCTTACCTGACATTTGCCCTCTCAAAGCTCATCTGGGGCTGCCGAAATGTGTCACACTCCTCAATCTCTTACTGCAGGTGGTTCTGATCCCTGTGCCTCTTTGCTAATGTCATTTTTGTAAATGGAGTGAAGACTCTCGAGTCATTTAAGCGTGACCTTTGAAATGTCATTGTGAATTTATTCTCCCACCATCACTGATTGTGGGAAGACTTGGCCATGTGTTCTTTTAACACACTCATTATTTAAGTTCAGACGTCATGACATTTCTGGCTTGTTTTTTTGGGGTTTTTTGGAATCCATTTGCTTTTAGGGCAGTTTAGTGTTAATGTAAAGCTCCAGAGCTGGTGTTGCCCTGGTTCACGTGACTGTGTTGTGATATCGAGTCAGTCTGAGAAATCTTCTTCTTACTGTTTCATTTGGGGAGAATCACCAGGTATTTCTAAGTGTCTTGGCTGTGCTGCATTGTTTCCTTCACAGAGGTTGTGTGTGTTAGCTCAGCAGAGTGTCTGAGTGTTTCCTTGGAACGTGTGAGAGATTTCAGAGAAGCACGACCTTGCTGTGCTGCAGATCTCCCAGTGGAAGTGCTTCCCCATTGAACAGCAAAGGAAGACAAGATCTTTGTCTGAGGGCCAAATGTGTGATTCATACCATTAAGGTGAAGCTGGGCACTTCATATCATCAGCTCATGTCTGAGAATGAGCTTATGCTTCTGCTTTAGACACATGATTTACTCTTCTTTTTTTTTTCCTGGCCTCTTCTTTGACCTGCTGGGCAAAGATCCCTGGTGCTGCTGAGGGTTGATGGGTGTGCACAGAGGAGAAGCCCCAGAGCTATTGTGTCACCCCTGGGTGGCTGCGGCCTTTGAGGATGACGAGCACTAAAGCCAAAATTTGTGCCTGAGAAGGGTTTGCTTTTGGCTTCATTTCTTCCTCTCCCAGCCTTTCTATTTTGGATTGTATGAGGGGGTGGGCTGGAGCACGAGGGGAATTGGGAAATGTCTGATTAGAAGTGTGATTTCAGAATATTATACATGATGAAAGTGAAGGCTGGGGGATACAAATGTAAAGGGTGCAAAAGTAGGTCCTGCTGAGCTGATTGTATGGGAGAGAGCCTGTGAAGGGTTGTGGTCAAGGTCTTGGGTCTTCAGTTGCTTTTGAAGACATGAAATCTTCTCAGTACCTTAAGAAACCAAAGCAAATATTCTTTTTAGTACCCAATTACTGGAGCTGAGTGAAGCTGTACAAAATTTGCCATCCCCAGCATGTTTTCAATGAAGTGTCACGTTTTCATAGGTGGATGTCTCTGAGAAATCTTATTTTTCTTGATATTAATGCAATTCTGAACTGAAACAGACAAAAGAGTATTTTTGTAGAAATGCTTACAAAAATACTGCTCTGTGTCTGGACCAGATCTATGTAACAGTTGCTAGGAGCAAAAAAAATGAGTGTGGCACTTCAGAATCTGACTTGACGTGTGGGAACTAATTTTTATTTAGCAAAAATAAGATCACATGGATGCATAGATATTTTCTTTGCTTTTTTCCCCCCAGTTCACCTTGCCAACTTGGGCTGAAATTAGAACCATGTAAGTCATTAAACAGCTTCAAGAAACTCTGCTTTTTAATAGCTCTGACTTAGCAACCTAGAATTAAAGTTCATGTGTATCAAATGGCATCTAAATTATTGAGGATACTTTTTTTTTTCTTCTTCAGCAAAACTAAACTTCTAATTTTCAGGGCAGCCTGTTGCTCCCACTTGTGTGTGTTATTTTTGCTCTCTGGTGCTTGCCTGGGCAAGCAGACTTTTCAGCAGTTTGCTTTCTTGCTTTCCCAGTGAAGGTAACCAGTGAGCTTTGCCCCAAAGTGTGTTCATCAACCCCTCTGAATTCCAAGATTAAAATCACATAATGTGCAAAATGTTTATTCTTTATCACCAGATGTGGTATTGAGCACTCACACTTTCCTTGTGCGTGTCAGAACACGTAGTTTTTTTATCGTGGACTGTTTAATTAACCACAGTAATCGTTTCTCTGAGTGGTAACAGACATTGTGTTTCAAATTCTTCTGGAGAAGAGATGTTGCTTGCTTGGAGAATCATATTTTTTTATGGGGATTTGTAATGAGTGTGGCTGCATGGGGGAGGCCCTGCTTTCCCCTTGATTCTGTGGGTTGTTTTTTTTTCTTCCTGCCATGATGTTCCAGGCTTGCCAGAGGGTGGGTGGAGATGGTGCTGGGCACAGCAACACTGAGGAATAATGAGCTAGCAAGGTTATTTGGTCTGCTCTCTCTGGAGGTTTGAGGTGCAGATCCATGTGGCAGCAAAGGTGCAAAGGTTATTGTTGTCTTAACACCCACAGACCCACCTGAGGGTGGCCACAAAGGAATTCTGTCCCCTTCCCCCAGAAGGTGGCAGGGTCTGCAGCCCAACTGAAGGGCACCTGCAGCATGACAGGCAGCAAATGGGTGTGAGAGCCATTGTGGAGCAGCAAAACTCTGGAACTCAGAAGGAAAAGAGAGTTCATGACTTCTGGAGGAAGAGGTGTGCAAATCAGGGGACTGCAAGGATGCAATGAGTTCATGCAGGGAGGAAATTAGAAGGGCCAAAACCCAGCTAGAACCTAATCTGGTGCTATTGCTGTAAAAAAAAGTTTCTGTAATTACATCAGTGACAAAAGGAGGGCTATGGACAATCTCCAGCTTTACTGGATGCACGAGGAAAAGTGACAAAAGGATGGGGAAAAGGCTGAGGTGCTTTGATGCCCTCTTCACCTCAGTCTTAATAGTTCTGTGGGGGCCCAGCCCCCAAATGGGAAGACAGACAGAGATGGGGGGCAGAATGAATCCCCCAAAATCTGAGGGGTCAGTGACCTCCTGCACCACTTAGACATGCAGGGCTGGATGGATCCACCGCTGGCAGAGCTCTCTGAGCACTGTCCATCCCTCACCAGCAGTGCCCAGATGGGAAAGTGCCTCTTGACTGGAAGTCAGCAATTCCCATCCACAGGAAGGGCTGGAAGGAACACCTGGAGACCTACAAGCCCTTTGTAAGAGGGATTTTCTACATGATGGTGAAGATTTTCTGTGTGATCCCAGCTTTGTTTTTCCTTCAACAGTGGTTTCTAGCTGCTTATCTCTGTTGTTTAGCTCCACTGCTCTCTGCCTCAAGGGTTTGTATTAGTGGGCTTCTCACATCTGTGCACTAAACCCCAGAGCACCAGAGGTGATTTCCAGGACTGCAGCCGTGCACTGGGATCCCAGAGAGGAAATTCTGGCCCATTAGGATTACACTGGTGATGTTTATCCCAGTCCACCACAGGAGTGGGGGCTGCATGTGTTGAACTACACCCAAATTACAACTTTTTGGCAGTGGATCCCTTCTAGCTGGCGGAGTTGCAAGTGCAGTAAGTTCATATCCCATCAGGATTCGTTTTTCCTTCTGGACCAAGCAAACCAAGGGCCCACAGCCTCTTGTAACACTCAGAGTAGCACCTTTCACTACTTACTTCAGACTCTCCAGGGGCTCCAGAATATCTACCATTAAAAACGTGCTTTGCAAGCCAAAGATTGATAGAAATGGAAATCTTCCTTCTAATGTATCCACCGGGTTGAAGGACTGGATTTTACTTTTTAAAATCGAAGATGAAAATCCAAATTTCAGATTTTTGAGATGGATCCAGTGAGTCTTTGTGCAGAAGCAGTGTTTGGATTCTCATGAGTAAGGTGAGAAGGCTAGGGCACCAGTGGTGACTGATAAAGTGATTCAGCACGGCTTCAGCTTTTATTTCCATAATGGTCTTTGTGCACCAGAGCTAAGCAGGTTCTGTTTGGCCCAAGTGGGGTATGGAAAAAACCCTGTTTTGTGCATTTTATTTCACTGTATCACTGAACAAGAGTAAGGGCACGAGATGAGGTTACAGGAGCGTGCTGCAGATGCAATGACAGTTTGAAAATCCTTGTTCCCACAAGTCTTTGTTTTTCCTCATGTTGGGCTGTCTGCTGGTGTCTCCTGCTATGATGCCTCAATAAAATAAAATAACTTGCTTCTGTGTATTTCAGGCGTGCTCAAATATTGCGGGTTTGTATTGAAATCCTTTATAAAGCTTTCAATTCCACAGGGACTTACACTGGTGAGACCTGCATAAGCTCACAGCTTTCGTAGCTCTGATTTTGTTAGTTAAAAGGTGGCATGCTGGTAGTTTCATTTCACAGTTGAATTTTTTTAATTATCTAAGATGGATTTTGGCTTCTCAATTTTTGCCATGAGGTAGCATAACCTACAACACAATATGGAGGAAGAAACCTCAAATTGAATGTGCTTCAGGTCGTTTTTTTGCTCTGAATCTATATTTATCTGCGCAAGAAAGTTTTAACTTGACCTAAGGAAAAAAAGAACAAATCAATAAATCCAATGAGGGTTTGCAATGTAGCACTGATATAAAATATGATTTATTAAGTCTGTAATCGCAAAAATCTCTTATATACTGCTGCCACTGGGGGAATGTAAGAGCTGAATAGTTAAACACCACTTGGTTTAAATGTTTTGTGTTTTGGCTCCGCTATAGGTAAAGGATGACATTGAAATTGATATTGAACTAAAATATCCAAGCAAAAACTTTTGTGGATTTTTAAAATATGCATCTATCCATCAATAGGTGTATATATTTTTATTTAAATATGCGAGATGTATTTTACCACCCATATATAAGTGTGTGTTTATTATGCCAGGATGTATCTGGTGTTCCCTTTATATCTAATCCTGGAGAATTCCTCAAGGACAGATCTGATCTTCTGGATATTCAAGACTCCACTCACGTTGAGGTGCTTCATCCAAATGTTTCCATTCACAGGTTAGCCCTTAGCAGGACTGAAAGGCTTTCCATTTGGCTAATTAAAATCTAAGAACTAGATCATCTTGCATCACTGGAAAATTTCTGTTTTCATGTGTGTCTTCCTTAGATAGAGGGAAAATTCTGTTCTTTTTCCATCCCATCTCCTTAGCCAGGTTGGTCAATCTCCAGAAATTCCTTCTTGACCCTGAAATGACCCTGGAATGAAATTCTCCCCATGACTGAGGATGACTTCTTGTGTTTCTGGGCACAAGAAATCTGGTGTGTGAGTGTTCTGCCTGGGAGTGATCTGTTGCCAGGCACATTGGGTTATCAGAAACCAGAGAAGGGAGCGTGCTTTTGGATCCCAAGCTGTGTAGGAATTTTCCACCGTGTCTGTATGCCTTGAACAAAGTTTTCAAAAGGTTCAATAAATGGCTTTCTGTGTCATATGTTAATTTAGAAGACCCCAGATTTTCCAGGGCATGCTTTGTGTTCTCTCTAGGGTTTAATGCCTGTGCACTGTGTGCGATGTTTAGGGTTGCGTGCAGAGTTCACGTTGTTGAGTAAATGAGGTGTTGAGAGCTCATAAGAAGCTTCTATTTGCTTTTCTGACTTATCTGAAAGGCAGAATGTGCAGTCTTGTGGCTTAACACACACTTTGTCTGATTTTCAACTCCAGGACTGAAACCCTTGCAGCTTTTCAAGCTTCTTCCACCAGTTTGCCAGCATTGGGCAGGTACTTGATGCCTCATCAGCCAAAGGCTGAGCCTGGGTGTTCCTGTGCAGCTTTACCCCTCTGCACTTCACTTTCAGCAAGGTTGCATTGAGTTCAAGTCCCAGCCAAGGGTTTCAAACTCTCGGCTGAAACTGAGTGAAGAAACACTCTCATTGTTTTTCCTTCAGGATGTAAGGAGGTCTTATTCTATGTGCTATATATATATATATCAATCAAAGAGCTGTTCATGGAGGTTGTACATGCCATTCTGGAAAAGATTGATCAGGCTGTGATTTCTGGAAATGGCTGGTACCCGTGATTTATTGTAGAACCATCTAATTCTGAATTTTATGAGATTTTTGAAGACATAGATCATATGTAAGGTTGAATGTGTGGGCAAGAGAACATTGTTGAACTCATGAGAGCAAGGCCATGTTTCCAAACTGTTGGTGAGGATTTTGTTTTGTTTTGGGTTTATTTTTGTGTTGTTTTTGCCAAATTATGGGACACCGCTGGGTTTTAGGACTATCTTCACAGAACAGCAGCGTGACTTCACAGAGATAAATGTTACTTTTAGATTTCCTTGGAAGAAAAGCTGAATAATAAAAAAAATCTGTAGTGAAATAACAACTTGTTCTCTTTGCTGTTCTTCTTCCTGCTCTTTGTCATGTCTTTTTTTTTCCCTGACTTAATGTCCCACTTACACAATGTGCTGCAGGGGAAGCACTTGAGCAGCAAATGAACTGGGTAGGCAGAGGCTTGATTTTTCTAGATGTTTATTGCCTTACACCCTCCTGGCACTTGACAGCTTGGACTCTCCAAAGTCATGAAAGCCACGGCAGTTGCATTTTCATGTCTGTTTTGACTGAAACGCAATTTTGCTCCCTATTGTCGGCGTCAAGCGCGCTTAGGCAAAGTGGGCTGAGAACTGTGTCTGCTCCGGCTTACAGACTGCCAGCCTTGCTACAAGGAGTCAGTAAATTACATTTTCACCTATTAGTTAAGCAAGCTTCTGAAGAATTTTGGCTCAGCTCGGATTGGTGGGAAAATAACGGGCTGTGTGAATGATACTGGGGAAAGGGTGATGATTTTAAGATGGCCAGGAATGAGGAGAAAGGAAGGAAACATCAGCACTGTGTAGTGCCTGTCATTTGGGATTATGGTTAAAAGAGTAGTTTGCTGTTCAATAGAACTGAAATCTGAAATATTTTGTGGAAAATCTGGGGGAAATGGTTTTTTGGCTGTTGTTCTTGTGAAAAATGGAAGGCGGACCATGCACTCCGCTATTCCTGATACCTTGTCTGCTGACAGAGGAGTTTTGCTCTTGCCTGGCTTGTCACCAATTGTGAGATTTTGTTTTTAGTCTCTTCTCCAGTTTTGAGGAGAGAACATAAAAATTCTTTTGCATTTAGTTTGCCCAAGTCTGATGGTTTTTGGAGTAGTTTGGGGGATCTGAACTTGCAGCTTGGCAACATTTGGATGCAGTTTCATAACCTGTTAATCACCATTCTGACCAGGTGAACAATGAACATTTTAAAAATATTTTTGAGCCACTGTCAATTATCCTAGATTATTTTAAGGTTTTTGTGTTTGCTCCTGCCTCCGTCTATCACCGAAAATAATTTATTATCTTGTCATCCTAATATTCAGAAAGAAGTGTTCTGTTCTGTCAGTTATCTTGGATGGTTTCTTGGCTTTGGTTTCAATTTTAATTTATATGTTGTTTAGAGTTGCAAGATATTTTCATCTTGGAATTTTTTCAGTTATCTCTGAAAAACGTGGTTTTTCCCATCTCCTGGAGAGTCATTTCAGAATGCACAGCAGATAAGAGCTGCTGCACGTTGGACACAATCTTGTAGGGTGTGTTTCCCACTGCAGTCACTCATAACTGGTTAAATGGAAAGCCCTGGAGAATTCCTTAATTATTCGTAAGGAGTTCTAAACACCATTGATAAGTACAGAGTTAATGACTTATTTCTGCTCCTGAATTTTTCAGAAAATACCCTTCTTGTGACTTACAGGGCCTTGCTTTGATAACTGAAATTGAAATGTATTCAATACAGTTGTTTTCAATCCCGAGCTTACAATTTTTTACTCTTTTTTTCTGTTACTTGTCTTCTGGATCAGGGCAATTAAATGCAAAATCATATGTCTGAATTCTCTGGGAGGATTTCTGGACAGCAGCTGTGGAGTCTGTGAGCATACCTGTGGCTAGCACTGGCTGTGGCCTCCTCTGGATTAATATCCACAAAATGCTTCAGCAACCTGAGCTGTGTGGAAAAGAGGATGTTCTGTTCACTTGTAAGGTGATTTGAAGGGAGTTCCAATCACATCACCTCTTTTTTTTTTCCCCTGATGCTGATACGTCCCTTGATCTAAAAGAGTGAACAAACAGTGCTGTATCAAAAGTGACAGATTATAGTAAATTAGATGACTCTCTAAATGCCAAGGAAAAAAAAAAAATCAAAGGTATCTAGAGACATTCCAAGTGCAGCCAAAAAAACTCCTTTGAGATTCAATCCATGAAAGGACCAGCTAATGAATTTAGGGCTTGTAATCCAAGATAAATAAATCAGAGCTGAGAGGGGGAAGGCTAGTAAAGCTCTGGGAGATGTAAGGGTAATAAAGGACTGACAAATAGGCATGACTGTGTGACATGATGAAGCAGCAGAAATGACAACTATAATAATGTGTCAGTGCTGAGTCCTGGAAGAAAGAAGCAGAAACCACTGCTGTCTGTGATAGCAAGGATCTGGAATAGCAATTTCATTCAACATTAGAAAAGCACCAGGGGAGATATGGGGGTTAAGAGGAGTTGTGATTACTCTGGGACAGAGGAATTTCTGGTGTTGGTAGGTGTGGGTGTGCACACAGATAAAGGCAGAGCCAAGGGAAGTGCCTTCAAGAGAGAGGAAAAGTCAGGTTAGAGGAGGCAAAAAAACTCTGTGTCGGAAAAAAAAAGTCAATAAAAAATGAGTTAGGTAGCAGCAGGCATTCTAACATTTGGAAATCCTTTCAGAAGGTGCAAGGGCAGGTGTTCCCTGCCTCAATGCTGAGCTCTGGAAAACATGCTGCGTGACAGGATGCTCCATTTGGATTGTCATTTGGGAGAGGTATTCACTGGATGCTCTCGTGGGACTCTTCAGTCCCAGGCAGTGTATCACATGAAAGGCAAGGAAGGCACAAGTGTGAGTGCTGTGGCAATGTGACAGAATTTACTGTTACCATAGATACCTGTGACTGTACATCAGCACCGAACTGCTGTGGCTTGGCTCTGTGTGAAAAGCTGCTGTGGCTGGGTTTTCTCCTCATGCAAACAGCTTGGAATATTTGGAAATTACTGTGATAACTTTTTATCCATGTACACCTCTGCAATCATATAATGAAATTAAGGATCGTAGCTGAAAGCAGAATCCCAGAAGAGGCAGAGGGCATTTGTGCACTAAAAAATCAGATTTGCCAGGCACAGGCAAGCAAAGAATTACTAAAGTAGGCAGCCCTGTATTCTTGAAATTCCCCATATTTCACATCCTCGTGACAGACAAGCCCCTTCTTTCTCTTGGCCATCAGTATCCTGTTGATGTGGACCTTTTTTTGTTAATCGCTTCGGAATTAGCTAATGAAGAATGGTAGACAAGAGATGATGAGTTCTGTCAAAAAATGCATGTTGTAGCTCTCCTGTTACTCCTCTTCAGAGGAGCCCCAAATTGCTGATTTTACCAGAGCAGGGTGAGCCTGGAGAAAGGTGTCTGATTCAGACACTGAAAACCACTTTTAAAATCTAAACCTTTGTATTTCTGTATTGCTCGTAATCATGGTAGCTTGTCCTCTTGTTCAAGGGTGCTTTTGAGGAAAGTGAGCTCTTCCCTTTCCATAGCCATGGCAACCAGTCATTTTTATGGGTGTTCAGACTCAGCTGTAGCCTCTTGTGGTCCTAAAGATGGACCTGAACTTGCACTGGCAGTCACCTTCCTGTCAGTCAGACCATTTGGTGGCACCTCTGATAATATCTCTCGCTCCTCTCCCGAGGTCATTGCTTTTTATTCCTTTTATGTCCTCAGAGAAGGCTGCTAATGAGGGGTAACCCCGTATTATTGTCCTCCTTTTCAAGGTACACACTTTGAAAACTCTGCTGGTAGAATCTCTTCGAGTAGAATGGAATAGAATAGAATAGAATGGAANAGAATAGAATAGAATAGAATAGAATATTCTGAGTTGGAAGGAATCATCAAAGTCCAGCTGCTGGCCCTGCACAGGACAGCCTGAGGAATCCCAAGATGTGTGTCAGATGTGTTGTCAGAACTGTCCAAATTCTGGAGCTCTGCCAGGCTGCTGCTGTGAGCACTGCCCTGGGGTGCCTGTTCTGTGCCCCACAACCCTCTGAGTGAAGAACCTGCCCCTAACACGCAACTAAACCTCCCCTGACACAGCTTCAGCCATTCCCTTGGGGCCTCTTTTAGCTGCAGGATGTGGGTGCTGCTTATGAGCATAACCTGGAGCTTCAGGCTGAGCTGGATAAGCACAGGGCAGGGACAAAATTTCACCTTTCCTTTATTCCACTTACCTGGTTCCTGGAGAAGTTATAATCTGACATTAATACACTAATGCTCTTCCAATGAAGAGAATTTTTGAAAAAATATTGGATTTACTCTAAGCCAAGGCTTTGTTTCTCAGAACATGACTTTTATACTTCCACTTTCCATAGGTTACACAAACAGCACGTTTTTCCTGACCTTTCCATTACTTTCTATTTTCTTCTCAGTCCCCTGGGGCTCCCTTTCAGGAGTTCAGATAGATGCTGGGTTTTGGTGGTCTGGTGTGAGATGGAGCTCAGACCCTCAATTTTTCTTTTGGAAAGGCAAGCCTGGTTTGTTTCTTTTTCTAAACAGCTCCTTGAAGTTTTATTCAGCAGTTAATGAATGACTTTAACTCAGAGCATGTGGAAAAGGGTCTGTGACCTTGTGGTTCCAAGCCCAGGCATCTGTTGGAATGATGAATCTAATTTATGGTTGTATAGAATACATGTTGAAATATTCTTTGTTTAGATGTTTTGTTATGTGCACGAATTTTAGGCTTTTTAAGTTTTTGTTGATCTTTCTAATGTCTTGTAAAAGTAAGTCCTAAGAGGACTTATGGTTATGATGCCTAATCTAATACCTACACTTAAATAAAGAACACCAAAGAACAAAAAAAAAACCCAGCACTACTCAACCAGCAAAGTACAATCTGCTTAAAATTATCACCATTTTGACAGGCTGAAGGGAAACTCATTTGAAAGAAATACCATCTTCATGGCTGCATTTCGATTAGCTTCCACCCCATGTGAAATGCTGAAAGTTGCTTTCTCCTTCTTCTCTTTATTCAGTATTAGCCCTTCTTTAGCAATAGGCTGTGTGACTCTATTCTCCATGACATTTTTGATGACACTTTTGTAATTAATTTCCCCATGTTTATGTCAGTTCTTCCACCATTTCATTTTTGCATCTCAACACCGTTTGATTTCCTCTTTTCTGCTTCTCAGTCCCACTAGGAAATAGCTGACACATCAAGGAATTTGCAGAAATTAAGGTGCAAATAGAAATTCAAAGCACTACTCAGTCAAATGAGAAATCTGTATTTTCATTGCCAGGAAATACACAATCACCATGGTCCCTCAGCCACCACAAACCCATGAGCCCCACTGGGCTGTTTTTTCTTGCATACTGCTGAGGCCCAGGTAATAATTATCCTTTGATTATTTGCTCAATTTGGAAGGTAAAGCTCCTTCTAGGTGATTCCTTGGGAAGGCTGAGCTGGAACAGAGACTGGACAGAGCTGGAGAATAAAGTAGATACTTATTAAAAGGCCTTTAAGGATCCACCTTGGGCAGGACAAGATCCTGGCCAGGGCTACACCCAAGGTGGACCCAAAATGGTCACAAAATGGACAAACGGTCACCAGGTCTCACACTTTGATAAGTTTTGGTCCATTTGCATATTGGGGTTTAATTGTCCAGTTACAGCTTCAGGTTGTGAGGTCCCATCCTTCTTGTTCCTCCCTTCAGCCACCCTTGTTTGTGCTTTTGGGCCTGAAAGTTTTACTTGTTGTCCTTCGTTCTCAACATGAAAAGGATTTGTTTTGTGTCCCTGCTGTGTGCAGAGCTGAGTGACACTGACTGTGAGCTCAGAACTGCCCCCCTGGGCAGCACAGAACCTGAAATACATGAAAGATGAAACTTAAGGAATCCCTGAGACAGTTTTCTTTACAGCTCTGAATGAAAGGTGGCTTTTCCGTGCCCTCTGCCCATGGATAAGGCTGAGGGTGATGAGCTGCCCTTGGTCAGAGTGTAACTGAGTTTACTCTGATGTCTCTGTGCTGACTCAGTGCTGCAGTGAAGGAAGAGCATTTCCATCCAGACAGCTCCCAAAATTATTAATCATGTGCTTCAGTTGAAGGAAAAATAGATCCAAAAGAGATGCACAACCTGTGTCAGAACACTCTTCTTGCTGGGCTCCCTGTACTTTATGTTATGATTTTCAAGAAGACCCTCTAGTCCCTCAAAGTTTTGTAACTTTAAGAAGAGTAGAAAGGAATGAGGTGAGATTTAAGAACTATCCAGCCAGCAGAGCAACTACCTTTCATTTACTTCCTGCTCCACAGGGCTGAGAACTGTCAGCTAAGCTTAAGAGCTTATAATTTATTTCAGCTGGAAGGTAAGTAATTATATTTTTCAACGCGCCACCTTTTACTTTGCCTTGTTCTAAGAGGCAGAGTTGGCAGATTAAGGGCCTTTTCTTTAATTTATGTTCATCAACAAGTCTCTCATCAGTTTCTCTACAATTTTCTCTCTTGCACTGCTAACTCTGAGCATGCATTGCACCCTTGCAGAGCAATGGGGGGACCTAAATCTCTGCAGCATGAGCAGTGCTGGGCCCCTGAGACTTCTGAGGTTTCTGCTCTGCAGAATTTTGTCCTTTTCTAAACCCAGGAAGTGTGCTTGGAGAAGGGCTGGATGCAAACTGAGCTGACTTGGAGGACACTCCAATTTCCACAGAAATTTCAGTGGTTTTTCCTGAAGGTGTCGAAACATGTGCCATGTTTAAGCACAGGTTTAAGAGGGAGGAGATGATTAGAGATAGAAGTTTACCTCAGTGTCGACTGAGGACAGGTAGCCCTGAGCACCAGCATGTTCAGCTTGCTTATTTTTCTAGTCCTTGTTGGCTGCCTCCTTCCTTTGCCTTGTCCTTTGCTTCTGCTTTGTCCCTGGCATGCTTTCAGGTGTGATTTTGCTGTACACTGTATGGGTGGTGCGATCTGTGTGTATTTTTTTAACTGCCAAATATAATCTGAGAAATGCTCGAGTGTGCTGTTCGATTCCAGATTGTGGAATTCCTGGTGTGAAAAGACAGGTGACCCTGCCTAATTTTCTCGTTTGAAAAACATCCTCTTTCCATAAATAAGAGCCTCACAACGCTCACTTGTTGAAACCTCAGATAACAAGGGATCTTCCCAAGTGTGCAAACTGCTGCCATTAGTTTTTTTAGCATGTCAATTTTTTATTTTTTTTTCCCTGAAGTTGCCTGATTTTGTAGCTGAATAATAACTCCAACTGGTTTTAAATGACACAGGATCATCTTTCTCCATCCTAGGAATGTTTGCTTTTTACCAGTGCTTCCCATTCCTTTGGATACTATGGCAACTGTGGGTGTAAATTTTGTGCATAAACCAGCAAATGAAGCTTTATATTATGTGAAATATTATGAAGCTTTATATCATGTGAAAAGGGAACAGTTGTTTCACCTGGATCTCTTTGGTGCCAGGATTTTTTACCGTGAAAACACCTTTTCTTGAGAAGCAAATAAAGCTGTTTGTCTTCTTCACCTACTGAAGTTGTGTTTAAGAAATGTAAAATTTGGAACACTTTTTTTTTTTTCCCCCTAAAATTCCTTTACTTCATTCAGTTCAGGAATGTGTGTCTGTCTTTGGAAACAGCTGTGGCAAATGGGCACTTGGGGATAGTGTGTGCAGGTTGAAGAGGAAGACTAATTTTAACAGAGCTCTGGAATATGTGCATATATATATATATATATATAATTTCTTTTGTGGTGCTGTAGATGATCTTACAAATCTGTGTCTTAAATTTTATTGAGGGAGAAGGTGCAGTGATGTAATTGGATTCACTGCACCTTAGGGGAACATCTATACAGATCTCTATTGTAGCACGCGAGGCTTGGAGTGCCATGAAAATTTCGTGTGCATTAAAAGGAGCTGTAAAGGCAGCAGGAGCTCACAGCGGGGAATCTGCCAATGGCAAAACATCAACTGCCCAGCATGGGGCTCCCCTAAGCAGAGGCTTTACTGATTAGAGTGAAAATCTCTTCGTTTTTTAGGTCCATTGACATTGTAAGTGGTACGCAGATATAAATGAACTGCCTCGTGTTGCCGCTAAAACACTTGGAGTGGTGATGGCAAAGGTTTGGGTGTTATCCTAAAGAGGCACATCACAGGCTCCATCTTTTGGTGTTATCCTAAAGAGGCACATTACAGGCTCCATCTTTTGGGAATCTGCAGACAAATTGAAGTGTTCAAAGGGTGGAAAGAAAGAGAGACAGGATATGTAACTGGTGAGGACAGGCTGAGCCAACTGTGGGTTTTTTAGACTAAAAAGGGCTCCTGTGACTTTGCAATATGTAAAGGTTTGTTGTGAAGGAAATTTTCATGAATTATTATCTGGCTGTTGCAAAAAATAAGAGATGTGAATAATGAATTTTGACTTATGAAATACCCTCGAACTACAGAGACTGTGAAACATTAGAGCTGGTTGCTTGTGGAAGTCATGGAATGTGCTTCACTGATTAATTCACTGTGGGTTAAAGCCCAGTTGGATGATTTAGAGTAAAGGCAGATAATAAATGCTTTTCATCCTGCCTCAGAACAGGGGAAAGGGAAACAGCCACTTGAAGTCACTGTCAGCTCTTTCAACTCATCTCCATCTGCACGTTAAGATGAGGAACAGATATTTACAGAGCTGCTGTAGGTTTCATTAACACTACAGAGGGGAACATTTTCTTGCCCATCTGTGTGAGAGCACCCAAAGACGACATCACTGCTGCTCCAGAAAAGGAACTCGGTGTTAAACCTGGTAGCAAACACAGGACAAAAATGCCATTCTGCAAACAATAGTGATGTCCTACAGAAATAAATCTTCTTTTTGGCAATGAATGTTCGAAATAGGTTTCAAATATGAAGACCCTGACAAGTATTTATCAAATTTCTTATTAAAATCAAGGAAGAGTTAAATTGGGCAGAAAGCTGCTTGCTGGTGTTATTCAACATTTGGAGAGCAATGCACAGGGTCTCACTGGAAATGTAAATGAGCAGGTCAAGTTGGGAGTGGAAGAAAGATTCCAGCTGTAGCCTAGAAGCAGACTCCAGATATCTTAACACTTGATGTGTTTCCAGATTTGCTGGAGGAGCTACATCCTAAAATGAGATGAACATTTCACTGTGTTGAATTGCATGGAAATTTTGGAATCTCAGAGGAGATTGCTCATTTTATCCAGTCCAGACACTGTCTGTGCTAAGCCAGAAAGAGAACTGTGGTGTTGGCCCACCTTTGTCACAAACTGAGCTGTGCCCCAATGGGAAATGTTTTCTGAACTGATAAAAAGTCCTGAAAAATAAAAGTTATGTATTGAACTTGTTTACAGCTTTAAAACTTCCAGACAGAAAAAAGCAATTTAAATCACTGAGCACTTTAAAGATAATTATATCAACATGAAGAGAGCCTTTACTTTAGGACTATGTTAGGAAAACAAACCAAAACCAACTCCCAAAAAGATTTTTGCTGTACAAATGTAAAATTAGTTGTGTATTGCAGGACCAGATAAAATTTAACAGCTGCATTTAAAGATGCCCAATTATTTGTGTATTATGTAAGATTAATATAACCCCAGTGACAGGCCTCCAACTATACCACCAGTGAAACTCTGCTGGGACAGTAAAGTCCTGGCAAACTGTGCATAGGGAAAGGAATTTATGGAAATGTAACTCTCCAGCTCAAACGTCTGATGTTGACACTTCCATTTTCATAAACTAATTATTAATAATAAAACATGTATTATCCATAAAATAGTGTTAATTCATTGCATTAACATATTCTTTCTACTTTTCCTGATGGCCTGTTTGGAGTGAAAAGGTAATATCAGAGATGGTGACAGTGTGTTCCTTCCTCATCTCTTTTTATAACACAGTAATTCTTTTTCGATGTTTAAGCATGTAGCATGTCCTGCCCCAAACTGGGGGTAATTTCACCAGAGCTGTGACAGGCATGAACCTGGTCTTTCGAATGCTGGGACATCTTTTCAAAACCTGAAAAAAATGAATTAAATAATAGGCAAGGTCTCTTTTTAATAAAGGACCTGCGAGGTTTTATTTCATCTGGAATACCCCTTTCAATCTCACTTTCTCCTGCTAGGTTTGTTTTATATTTGATTAGTTCTAGGAGATGGATTTTGACATTTGAAGTATGTGTAATAGAAAGAGAATAATGACATAGCTGGGATTACAGAAAAATATTTGCCCTTGAAAATGGTAATGCATTGTTAAATACAGGTTGCATCATATCTGAGTATAATAAAATCAAAGTGGAAATTGAATGATTGTGTGGGGAATGAATAGTCTCAGTATGTGACAGAAGAAGGGACCTTGGCAATTCTAGCAGTGCAGCACAGCCGAAAATGGGTTTTGTAGCATGGGCTCATTGGGTTTCCAAACCTGTGTTTTGTTTTATGTGCAACGTTAAAAAACAAATAAAATAATATGTCTATTAAAATCGAAAAAAGAATTTAAAAGTACCTGAATTAAAAATAACCAGTGATCTTCCAGTCAGTTCAGACCTCACATAAATCCTTGGATAAGCTCCCCCCAAGAGCCGTGGTGTGTTGGTTCCTCACATGAGGGGTGTGTTTATCCTGTTGGTGCTGCTGAGGGGTTAAAGTTTAACTTTTGCTGGGGTTAATTGGAAGTTATTTGCAGGGTGGACCATTCCTGATTTGCAGGCTTCCACTGCAGTTTTTAAACGTGTTCGTCCTTGCTGCTGTGGGCTTCATCCTTGGAAGTCAGAGCAAGAGCTGGATCTCAGGGTGTGGAACACAGCTGCCACCAGGTTGTGTGTGATGTGCTCCCCATCTCTAACTGGCAGAACAGCTTAAGAATCTCCATCATCCTTTTCCTTTGTGGCAGGATTGGGGGATAACTCATGACAGAAAATGCAGCCCAGTTGTGCCCCTTCCCTGTGTGGAAACCCCAAGCAGCTTTCCCTGGGTCTGTGCTCCCATCCTGAGCGCTTCCCAAACATGGGAACTGTTTTTCCTCAAATCCAAACAAAGGTGAGACTTGATGCAGACCTTTGGGAACCCCTTCAGAAAGGGACTTTGGGAGCTCAGCTGCTGTGGGTTGCAAGCCCCAGAGGACTCCTCGTGCTCTGGTATCTGCCTTTCCCTCGTGCTCTGGCAGTGCTGTGACATCTCTTAGGGAGACACCGATTTTCCTGGCCCCTAGAGCAGGTATCCCTCGCTGTGAGCTCCCCAAATGCACACAGACAGCTGGTCACCCTTCCCCTGACTCCCAGCCATGTCTGCTGTGATGTGATTTTCAGGGCTGGCCTTTCAGATTTGCAAACACCCTGACCTGGGGATGTGCTCTGTGCCAGCTGACTTCAATTTAAAACACAGAAGTTCCCCTTCTTATTCATCTTTCTCTCCTGTGGCTGGTGTCATTCAATCATGGAGAATTCTTCAACAGTTTTCACTGTTCTTTCAGTTCCTGTTTGCACATGTCTGATATTGAAAATTTCTGTTATTTAAACATGCAGGTCTTTGCAAGGAAACTGACTTTCCTGATTGATGGGACTACTCATTGTTCTGCAGTGGCTTTTTCTTCTTGATGAAGAGGCAAAGTCCATAATTTCAGAGAAAATGAATCATTTGCTCCCTAAGTGATCCATCAAGCTGTGTGCTGTCATGTGCTTCTGAGGCTGATGTCTCAGAGACCTCTTCCAGGGTTGGTACTTCAGAGATTCTGGGGGTAATTGTTGGAGAACTGTTGTGGAAATAGGCAGGTTATTATAGATATATATGTGTTATATGTGCGTATTAGCAAATATGTACATACAATCTATTTTAATATAGAAATATGTTTATTAGATACTTGTGTATGTCGTGAATACTCAGGGTTAGCATTTGGAATCCGTGGTGGGATCTGCTCCTAGAATAGTCAAAATAATAATCTTTAGAGAATAGGGAACTGGTTGGAACGTGCTTGAGATTTTTATGAAATAAAGGCTGAGTGAGGCAAGAAATTAAATCACACATCAGCTGAGTGGATGGTGAGGCCAGAGGAAAGCCTGAACACTGGGATTAAGTGACTCTGGTCCGTGAGATGGTTCTCTCAGCAGACACAATGGAAAACAAGAGTTAAAGGACATGTTTAGCATCAGGGATGGCAAGAACACAAAGCGATAGTAACAGCTGTATTGGTTAAAGGTGGGCAAAAATTCCTGTGCAGTAAAAGATGGTTTGTTAGACTGATAAATGAATGCATGGTGTTAGGGGACACCTAGAACGGGTTAAATGTGTTAAATATGAATAAGCAAAACAGTGTTGGCTCAAGTTTTGTAGACGTTCCAGCTCCTCTGAACTCCCTATTTTTGTGTAAGGACTCCCCCTGGGATGTTAACCAGCATATCCAGCCATTAATCTATTTTATAGGTACGACATCACTGTTGTTGATGTCAAAAAAATACGTCTCTAGAAGTGATAGTGAGTCATAGTTGGGACTTACACTTACCAGTGGATACTTTTCCATGAGTTCAAAAGGCCTCCTGCAGAAAATCAGATGTATTGCCAAAGTTGCTGATGATGCTGATACTGGTTTAGAATATGGTGTGGTCAAAGTGATAAAATTGACAAACTGCAGGGAAAATGCAGATGGCTGATTCCTTCGTTTCCCTCCAGCATACATTCTGTGCTGTTCCAAAAATGTATGCAAATGTCAGTAATGTAGAAAATAACCTGTCCAAAGTAGTTCTAGATTTTTTTTTAGTGAGGCTGGTTACTTTTTGCCCCTTATGGATTCATTTATGCTTGAAAATTCAGGGAAATGAACGTCATGCAAGATGACTATAATGCATTTTCTAGATTTGTGCTTTCTCAATGGGTCACAAAGGAGCTGTTCTGCAGAAATCTTGATCCTAGGAAGTGACTGTTTTTATAAGGCTCTTCAAACAGAAACTCTGCTTCACAGAAAATATTTCCATTTCATAATTCTCCCACTCCTGTGCCTTTTCATCAGTTAATTAAACTTTTATTAAATGTTTATAAAACCAAAACCATTTGACTATTTGGAAACTATTTGTTCAAACTATAAAGAGGGACCTGGGGAGGAGAGCTTGGCACAAGCATTAAGGCTGTGTAGTTCCTGAAACTTGTCCCACTTGTCTTTGGCCAGTTTATGAGTTAAAGAGAGTGTGTGTGTGTGTGT
>VZDJ01000058.1:96227-186777 GCA_008694505.1 Cyanoderma ruficeps | reverse complement strand
GTGTAAGAAGGAGGGAGAGAAAGCAGAATGCAAAAAGACAAAAAGGAATAAACTGGCAGCGAACCAGGCTGGGTGTTCCAAGAGGGAACAGCTACTTGGGTGTCATTAGTAGCTTCATATACTGGTGTTCACACACCTGAAAATCACTGAGAGCCCTTTGCAGCAGTCCTGGCTGGTTCTGCCTCACGTCCTGGCAAAGTGGCTCCTTCTGTCTGAAGCCCAGGTTTGCTCTCAGACCCATTTCCCCCCTCAACTTTCCCATCCTTGCTTAGTGCTTTGCCACCAGGCACAGAGACCCCTTGCCCTGCACAGTTTAGGTTTGTCAGGAGACTCTCTGGTTCATTGAGGTGATGATTTAGTCCAGTTCCTTGTGGTAAAAAATGTCCCTGATGTAGAAAATTAATAAAATAATCCTCCACCATACAAGAGGAGCACTGGGAGAGAGAGTGGAACTGAGAGGAAGGTCTTTGAATCCAACACTTAATTATTTTTGTGGCTTTTGAATGCAATGCAGTAAAGTGGGAAAGGGAAGATTGTTTCCCTCTTAGTTTTTCAATAATAAAGGAATAAAATGTCTCCTGTGTGCAGTGAGTGTGCTCATATGGGAATCTTGGAGGCATTGCTGGAGTCCTGCCTGAGTAAGAACAGCAGGAGGAGAGCCCTGAGGAGCAGCACTGATGTGCACTGAAAGGGATAATGGAGGAGTGGAAAGCACCATCATTTAAAGGACACGTCATGAAGAAGTGTCAGGAGGTGTTTCTACAGATGAAGATAAATTGCCACACGCAGTCATCCCATCAGCCAGGAGGAAAAATAAGTTTTACTTATGAAAAAGAGTAGACCTGCCTTTGTAGGAATGGTGCAATGCAGAGTGCAAAGTGGTCCTGATGGACTTCCCCCAAACCAAAACGTCGCTGAGAGTTTTGAGTTTATAAAGGCAGCCAGGAAGAGGCTCTGTAATCTCAGTTTCTGTTTTGCAGTTGTTTCTCTTTACTGTAGTCACAATTCTGACTTGCCACAAGTTTTCCGAAAGGATTGGCCTTCCCTGCCCTTGTTTTTCAGCCAGTAATTGCTGGGCATTTTGGACTTGCCCCTCTAAGGTGATTTTAACTGTTGGATATGGCGTGATTTCAGCCCTGCCCTCAGCTGAACATCTTTGGGCTCCTGTGCCAGGGCCCCTCAGTGGGGCTGGAAAAGGAGATGGATTTTGGTAGTGCTGCGTTGTGTTGCAGGTCTCACCCCCTCGTTTTCCCTTGGTTTTGCTCTGTCATTTCTCCACCTTGGCAGGCACTGCATTTTCTGCTACACCCCGCTTTTACTGGCACTGCACTCTTGTTCTTTAGTCAAGCCTAAAGAGAGGGATTTCAGAAATGTGAAGAAAGCTCAACTCGAATTTTACTGGGTCTTAACTCAAATGTTTTTATTATATCAATGAATGGAAATCTGGGAGCCATTAGAAAAGCAGTGGCACTGAAATGGCCTCAAATTCACCCTTGATCCTGTAATTATGCTTTCCAAGATACCATCTCATTATCTAAAACTCAACTGTGTCATTAGTTATATCTCATTTTTGTAATTACAAGCTATATATTTGTCATATCTGTGGAGGCAGAAAACATTGCCATTATAAATCTATGGTTTATGCAGCTTCAGCAGGAATTGCTAATGAGCAAATCTTCCTTTCTGTCTCTTCCTAATTTTTTTTCCAAAAAGCTTTTCCAAACAAACTCTTGCAAATGGAAACTGAGCCTGAAAATTTAAATGGTGAAGTGCCTCCCTTAGGCCTTCTTCTTGCTTTGCTCTTGAGATATCTGTCTATGTTAATAGACCATGATAATAAATTCCCTGAATTGGTTTTGTTTTTCTATTCTTAAGGATGTCATCATTCTTTCTTCCACAAATAATAATGTGAATGCAAATCTCGGAGAAGATTAGTGCAGCTACCAAAACAATAATCTTAGCAAGCATCTGTCGTCAGAGGAAAACTTTGTATGCTGGAGGGAAGCAAAGCTGAAATTCAGAATCTCACTTCTTGTCTTACAATGTCTGTGCATTTGTAGTTCCCCAAACTGAGCTGTCCTGGCCGAGTGGTGAGAGCAGATCATTCAGGAAATGCTTTTTACAGATCAACACCTTGAGTTTGGTGATTTGGTTTGGTTTTTTTTTCAGCTGTGTTCTTCTTTCCCATCTGAATTATACATTATGAAATCCCTGTGGGTGTCTCCATGAAACCAAAACCAAACTTTAGTGCCAGGGGAGTTTAATGCATGGCCTTCCTTATCCTGAGAAGGGTTTCTCTGTGCTTCTGGTGCCCTCCTAAATTATGTTCTCCCAGCCTTTCCTCCTATCCTGTGTGCTCTCTGTGGATTGTTTTCTTCTTTGGTATTTTTTCCCCCCATCTCCCCGTTGATTTTGATTTCTGTGCTGCTATTTTCAGTTCAGTTCAATTCTCACTGCTTGCCTGGATCTCCATGCCCACCATATGGTCCCAGCTCTCCACTGGACATCCATGTATGAATAATCTTTGCTTTCCAACAGGTCACAATGCTCGTTTAGGATCAATCTTAACAGTTCTTGTCAGGATTCCCTTCTTCCCTCCGAAATGCACAGTAGGACTTTTTTATTTGCACTTTTTTCTTTGCCCCTGTTGTTGCTAAAAAGCCAGCCAGACAAATTAATATTTGAAGTGGGGCAGCAGTGTGAAAGGTACAGTTTGAGCTCTAACACAACTCTTCTTTTGCAATGGTATAAAAACATTCAGCAAACACACAATGCTTTTAAACTACTGCTAAGTATCAGTGGCATAAAGAATTGAAATTCGTAATCCTTTTCCTCAATGTCATGCTGTCTGTGAAGATTAATACTTAGATCACTTTTTATATAAATACAGCGCTGACTTTCAAGACTTGGGAGGTTTGTTTTTTATGGAGGTGATGATGTGTTTCATTTTTGCTTGGCAAAACGGTGACGGCAATTTACTGGATTTGTTGCTTTTATGACCTGGAGATGCAGAGAGTGTGTGTGTGTGTGTGCCAGCATGCATAATCCCAATTTTATTCCTTTATGCAGTTGGAGTAAGAAAAAAAGATTTAATGCTGTGATGTCATTCACACTAGGAAGCTTTGCAATGGATGGTAGGAAAACAACTGTAGTCACCTGATGGAAAAAAGAATCTTCAATGCAGCAGGAATTGACTGTGACATAGTGCTGCTGCAGAGGAGCCCCTTGGGAATGTGCCAAGGGGTATCACAGCTCCTGAAGCACAACTTGAGCAGATATCTGTTGATTTCCTAAGGAGCCATGAAAATGTATTGAATTTTTTTGTGCGTTTCTGTTTTGGGTGTTGCTACAGTTAGTTGATTATTTCCCTTCCAATCAATTGTTGCTTCCGGCTGACTGAATGATGATGTCTTTCCATGTCATCATAATCATCAGTGCTGAAGTAGCTGATTTCATTTTGAGGTAATATTTTGTTGTTTTCACAGCCTATCTTCCAATCTTATTCTGCAGTGTCCTTTGTGTATGGAGGGAAAATGAATATTATTCCAAGGGAGTTCTAATAAAATGACAAAACATTTCAGTATTTCTGTTTGCCTGAGGCAGACAGATTTTTTATATCCATATCACTGGACTTAAGTTCAATTTTACAGATACAGACTTAAGTTTGTATTTATCTAACGCTAAAATGCTGTTCAGATAATATATTAAATCGTTCCAGATGCAGAGTGTTGGTTTGTCGACAACAGATNCAGAGTGTTACTTTGTCGACAACAGATGTCTGTTCTGGAAACAATAATATTGGTGTCTAATTAGAGCTCACATTGTGAAAATTGTGTCTAGACTTCATAGAGGATACTGCGATTTCTGCAGAAATAGAAAAAAAAAGACCTAGAGAATATTGGCACTGCTCCACTGGGCTGCAAAAACCCAGATATTGGTTCAATTTATACTTATTGAGATTAAGTAAAGAACTACAAATATCATATATTTTTATAGTCTACAGGCCCCCACTGGGCTGTGGGTTGTTTCTAGAGTCCTGCCATGCTCACAGTCTGTCCATGGCCCTGGGAAAAGCAGAGCATGAAGAGAAAGGTTTACTTTGCCAGGCTCTTTCACTTTCCTATCACCCATCTCGTGTCTTTTTAGAAAGAAATCTGCTAAAATAACTGTGTAGATCTATAGGGAATAAGGTCGCTTTATGAAAATCCCTTTGTTTCCCTTATTTTATTTTCCCTATTTTAATTCAAATTAAATTCATATTTAAACTGTTCTGTTTAGCTAAAATGTAAATTCAGATGCTAAACTGAACCAATCTGTCTGCTGCATATGCTTCATCATCGAACTGTCTTGACAACCCTTGTTAACGTTTGCATAAACTGCACAGGCTAATAATAATGATGATGATGGAATTAGCCTGTTAGTATCTTATTTTTGTTGTACAATCTTAATCTCTGTAGGAAGGAGAACCACTATATCTTTTGAATTAGTCAATGACTCCTTTTTGCTATTATTAGCTCTTTGTATGTGTTTGCCTCCCTAGACAGCACAGCAAAGCCTGCTGGTTTCCTTGTGGGGAACCTTGAAAGCTTGTCTGTTGTGCTTGTCATCTCAATTATTGTATCGTTTAATAGTAATATTTTTGCATGTTTAACTGACCTTCCTCTGAAGTGTATTCAATGCCGAGTCTGGTTGGCAGTAATTTGCAAAGTCATTGTGGACAACAGGGTCGGGCATCTCATCTGCTCCGTATAAATCCTTTAGAAGTCACGCCATGGACTTGAGCAGAGAAGTTGGTGCTGAGCTGCTGAGCAGGGCAAGGGAACAGGGATAAGAGTCATCCTACAGCCTTTGAGGTCCTGAGTTTTTTCAGTTCCACTGCTCTCTGTCCTTTTATAAGACATCTAAATTTGGTGGTTAACATATTTCTGTATTTTTCTGTACTGGTATACAGGTCACCTCCCCCCCTCCCCATTTTTTATATCAGAAATGCATCAGGACAAACACAAGTAATTTCAAATTTTGTCATTTGTGTATGAACTGCTTAAGATCTCTAGAATGCAATTGAGGACAATTTCTAAAAAGAGATGCAATTGTGTTTGGTAATCAATGCGCAAGAAAGGAAAAATAAATTTTAAGTGGTTATAGGAAATTTATGCATCTACTCAAGAACACAGTTTCATCATGTAAAATGATTTGTTGAGCTAGTTCTAACTTCCTGTTAGGATTTTCACATGAGCAAATAGAAGCACACAGTTTTGCCAAAACCCCTCATTTGACTGGTTTGACTTCAGTTTCCATTTCTCTTCTAAACTGATCCTTTTTTAGATGATGTGAGGGAGCAAGACATGTGACTGACTGACTGAAGTTTGAAATATCTGCTTTGTAATTATAGCTTTAAATGATAGGAAGAAAAGGAGAGATTCCCTTTAATTTTAAACTTTATTTTTACGTGTGGGGACCCAAAGTTGGTGGTTCCAAAGCACCAGGAGTATGGCAACATGTTGTTAATACAATTAGCACTGCCATTGCAATGGTGTGGTATTGTCACAGAGGGATTGAAAAAAAGGGGGAAAAAATAATTTAAAAAAATGGAAAAAATATTAAATTTTGTTTAAAAATAAAAAGATTTAAAAACTCTACTAGTTGTTTTGAATGATGTGAAAGAGACTCATGCTGTAAATCCTTGCCTGCCAAGGCTGGTTTTGATCTGTGCTCTTGAGGTTGTGTTGGCCATGCTCTTTCTTTTCATCCTTGCTTTTGTTTTGCATCTTTTGCTTTTTTTTCAGGCTCTCCAAAGCCATGAGCATCCCCCCAGCTGGGATCCTCCTGCCCCGTGTCCCAGCCTCCAGCTGGTTCCTTTCTGCCAGCCTGCTCCCCTTTCCACAGGCTCTGGCAGCAGCCTGGGCACCCAATCCAAAGCCATTGCATAAGGAGTGTGACTTGTACCGTGCACAAGTGGTGTGTGGGTGCAGGCACATCTTGGGGAGAGTGGAGAGATGGGCTGAGTAAAAATAGACTTTGCAGTACGAGCCAAAATGAGTAAGTTACATTGTCGGCTGAACAACGAAACCTAATCCCCCTTCTCCTGCCCACCCGCCTCCCCCAGCTCCTAATAACTGTAATCCAATAAAATAGACCACACAGGCCGAGAGGAAGTAGAAGCTGGCTTATTTTCTGTCACTTGTCAGATATTCAAGCATTGCACCTGATGCGAAGCTTTCGAGTTTGTAAAACGTTTTAATGGGCAGACAGAAAGCATTGGTCAGTTCCCTGTATGTACACACATACATACATGCATATATATATATAAAAAAATAAAATATATAAAAATATATATATAATACGTATTATATATATAATATAATATGTATTATATATATAATATATATATAATATATATTATATATATATTTATATATATATATAGACACACACAAAACCAAGTACGAGTTTACTGAAGGACCATGATTCACCGGCTTGTTTAAGGATCATGGAATTGCTTTTAAAAATATGTTCAGTAGCCAGCAAGGTGGAAGTTGCATATAGATTTATTTTTTTTTTTTGTCTGTGATGAACTAGTGTCAGAACGTGGATTTGATGAGTCGTTTTGTATTAGTTGTAATTATGGGACATTAGTGCAAATAAATCATGCACGCTGGGATATACCAAAAGGTAATGTTATTGATTGCGCCTGACATTTTGATAATAAGCTCCTGTTGAAATCATACAAAAGGTAATTTTAAATCTTATATCTTTGTCAGAGCTATGGCTTTATGGTCAAAACATTAATTAGTTTTATCCTACAGCTGTGATGCAGTTTAATTTTACACTGTTGGAAAGGCAGTTCTGTGTATGAGAGGCTAAGTTGAAAATATTCCTCCTGGGGCACTGATGTGGATAGTTGCCAAGCCAGGCCTTCAGATCCTTCCAGGGCTTTCAGGTGCAAATATCTACCTCTTAATATTGCATTGACTGGAAAAATGCCCTTAAAAATTCAGTCTGTAGGGACTTCCATCCTGCACCAATCTATAAACCAGTGGTCTGTGCTCCAGCTTTGGGATTTGTGACACAATTTCTGGATGCATTTGACTTGGAGCCAAAGCAGAGCTGGAACTTTGCAAACCAGCTCTCCTGTTACCAGCCAGCTCTGGCTCAGCCTCAGAGTTTGTACACAGAAAGAGGCTCCTGCGTGTCAGAAGTTTCCAGAATGAGCGTGGCTTGGCTGGGAGAAGTTCACAGTGTTAAGAGGGGCAAGGAGCTTGATTTTCTCCTTAAAAAGAGTTATTTGCTATGATGGGTAACACGATCCCATTAAAGTGCCTGATGGTCCTCGAGTCCTGGGCAGCCCAGTGGAAATCTGGATCTGCAGAGGGAACAGGTTCATTCTGTCTGAGCAGCCACTGATGAGCCCTGGAGAGAGTTGGGCAGCACCCCTTGTTTTATAGTTCTGTATTGCAGGGAAAGGCCAGGAAGCTTGGAGAAAGCGAGGGGACTGGCAGGTCTGAGCTCTCAGCAGCTTGTGAGATGTCCCCACCTGAGGAACAGCTTTGAGGCAGGTGACAAAGGGATGTGTGATGTGTCCAGTCTGTGAAAGCAGCTCTGCCAGGCCTGTGCAGTGCTGTTGTGCTGCCTGTTTTCCCTTGTGCTGCTGACCTGCAGGGTTGTTGCTGTGATGGGTGAGCTTTGTTTCTCTAGCAATTAGAGAATTCTGCTATTTACTAATTAGAAGTGTGATAGTGAAAGGTTTGGGGTTTTTTGTTGTTTTTTTTTCCTGAGAGATTTAGCAGTGGAGGTTAATTGTGCTCAGTAGACCTGTGTGTGATTATATAAATTATAAATTATTTAAAATGATGCTTGTGATTCCATGAGCTTGGCTACTGAACATCTTGTGGGAGGGAGGAAAACTTTTAATGGTTTATTTGGCACAAAAAAGCTTAACTTGAATGCTTGCTGTTCATGTTTGTAATGCATTCACCTTGGTCTCTGTTTGCAAAATCAGTCAGTGGGCCAACGCTTCAAATCTTTGAGATCCAGGCAAGCTGTTTTGACTTGATGAAATCTTAGCCTGGGAGGGATAAAAGGCTGCATGTAAACAAATCCAGGAGTTATTTACTGGAGTTTACAGATGGATGGGCAGCCTGGCCAGAGCCCAGCATGTACCTTAAAGAGAAAACATCTCATACCAAACTGAACTTACCAGCAGAGGAGAAAACTCACATGTGGTATTAACTCACGTGTGACTTCTTATTGTAAATATTGTGGTCATATTGGGATATTTTTTCTTTACTCCTCTCAGTGCTGTCTCAGTTAGGAGCACACGACTGACTCATTCCTGCATCTGGGTATTGACGTCATTGTGATGCACTTTTCATTTCTAGCATGAGTGTTCCAATCTCTCCAGTATGGAATTTAAATGAAAACATGATGCCCTTTATTATTACTGAGGAGTAAATGAACTAGAAAAATTACATTCATGGGCTTTCCAACTCATTCTCTATTGCACTGAACATATTGGACATCAGAGCCTGTCAACACAGTCATCTGAAACTGTCTCCTTCAGTGTTTCACTCCTAAGAGCCTGAATTATTCATCAGAGATTTTACTATGTTAACATATTCTTATGATCACATTGACTTCAATTCCAGTGCATCAAAAGGAAGTTTGCTGTTTCTCCTTGCATAAAAACAGATAAATGTATTAATGCTTTGTCAGACACCTTTCTAAATCCTTTGTAGCATGTCAGAGCAGAACAAAGCACAAAGTGACGTCAGATCACATCAAATTAAAGTGTTTAAAACAGCCAAGGTGTGATGGTGAAGAACTAGTGAAGTTCTAGAACTAGTGAAGAAGTTTCTAGAGGTCTGGATGGAGAAAGTTGTTGTGTTTTATTCTTCAGGATGGGCAGACTGCAGCAGGATGCCTTCCATGGTCATGTGCCATCTGTGTCACAGCACTGCGGCCTGGGGGGTCAGAAATGTCCTGGGCAAATTAGAATACTGAAAGGTCTGAAGTCCTGATTCAGTTACTGCTCGGGAAAAGGGTGAGAGGTGTTTTTGTTTTACTTCCTTTGGTGACAAAATAAATGCATTCTAGAGAGTTTCTCTGAGCTGATGCTCAGGGGTTTCTTTATGACCAGCAGTATGACAAGGCACAAAGCAGAAGCACATTGATGTTTGAGGAGCAGAAATTGCATTCTGTGGTGTCAGAGGACAAAATGGCCCCGATGAACTTTTTCTGAAACCTTATCAAAAGTGTGATAGTTATAGGGCTATTTAGAAGCTTGAAAATCAGTTTTCAGAGTGAACATTAACACGTGTACATCACACACATAACGATGTCACAGTTTTAGTTTTGCCAGTGTAAGTAAAGGTCAGCATCCTGCAGCGGAGCTCTTAGCCACAACCCGGGCAATCCTTCTGCTTTGAGTGCTCACTTGGAGAGAAGGACAATTGTGAGTTTATGTGTTCAGAATGTTTGTTTTCATGTAGCCATAAAGCATCGTGAGGGTCGTTTCCAGGTCAGCTCAGAATGACAGCTCTTGTCAAGGGATGAGTGCTCCTGCTGTGGGAGCTCACAGGGTGGTGACAGAGAACAGGAATTGTGTTCCTGGCTGCTTACATGCTCTTGTATTTGGGGAGAGGCACAGTGCTGTGCACAAAGCTAAATAAACTCAGCATGAACAGAACCCAGCAAATGCATTTTGAGCTCCAAGTGCCTTTCAAACAACTGAATGTTACTGCTTATGCAAAGGAGATCTCTTAAAAATACTGGCGTTGTTTAAATGTGGGTCGAGTATGAATTTCTTAGATACTGAATTTAAGCATAAGCGTGAAGTAGGCCAAATAGCAGGATTGTGGGTTGTGGTTTGTTTTGGTTTGGGTTTTAGTTTTAGGGGGGTTTCATTTGTTCCCCTGTCTGATTTCTTTAGAAAACTTGTTTAAGGAGCCCCAGTTGACAGACCTTGAATAAGTGTATCCGTTGTCAGTTTAGGGGATGTCAGCAGAGGGAAGATCGGATGTGTTGAGCACAAGTTGTCTGATGCCATGAGGAGCTCCTGTCCAGCTGTCCCTTCCCTGGTCAGTTTGAAGGGCAGTGATGGAATCCCACCCATAGACACCATGACCTGGGTAAAATCTGGGATTTCCAGTTCACACTCAGCAGGATTTCCTTGGCTGCTGCCTGTGCAGGAGCCATGGGAGGGAATGTCTGTGTTTGCCCATCTGAAGGCAGTGGGGGAACCCTGCCAGAGCCTCCAGAGGCTGAACAAATCTGAACTGTGTTCTCCAGGGGGAAATCCTGGGAACAGAACTGTGTCTTTTCCCTCTGACTTTTGCTAGATGAAGCAAATCAGCAGTCTGGTAATTATAATCTGTCTGTTTTGAAAACTATTGCTCTCAAGCACTCAGTCAGCACAGGCTTTTGATATGTATATTGACAATACATGTCTCAAGTACTGCCATTTCTTTTGGAATATTAAAGGAAAAACTGTTTTAAAATTCACTGCCTAGAGATATGTATTTTTTGTTGCAGGCGCATTTATGTAAAATCAACTCAATTTCCAATATTCATATTTTGTGAATGGGAATTTGACAAATATATTGAATTACAGTTGGGAAGGAGTCCTGTATTGTGCTGATTGGTATTGCATTTCATTGGTAATGCAATCCTGACAGGAATGCATGCCTAAAAGTTTGTGTGCTGCATATTTTCACCTGAGGTTTGAAAATACCCTCCTTTTTGAGTATTTTGCATAGAAATTAGTAAGTAATGCTGAATATGACACCTTTTTACTCTACTCCTACATATTTTGCAAGCGGGGACAAAGAAAAAAAGCTTAATTCAGTAACAAAATATTCATTGCTAATTGCTACTTAAACCTCTGAGACCTTAGATTTTTCTCTGGTGTTTAGCTTTGAATAAATTATTTTTTTAAAGCCTTCAAGGCAGGCCTCAAGTTACCGTTTTTAGCACATTTCCATGAAGTTTTGGGAGGCATGAACAGGCCACGGATGTGTGTGGTGTAAAAGAGATGGAGGAAAGGTGGCAGCAGGTTCCATGGGGCTGTGGTGTGAGGAAGGAAGGCAGCAGGCAGTGCTGCAGCCTCTGTGGCAAATGGAAGCATCAAAGCTCTGAGCCCCGTGTGCTGTGACCGCTGCCAGAAGAAATGTGACAATTCTCCAAACAAAGCCACCCCCCCGCCACCTCCACACGCTCTGGATGTGAATATCACCTCCCTGGTGCATGCTGCTTGGTGAAGATGACTGAGAAACACTCTCTCTCACTCCATTGAATGTTTTCTGGCTTTGCGTTTTCTGTTTTTTTGCGTTTGGAGGTTGTTCGGCCCTGCCCCGTTCACGTCTGGCTCGTGGTTTGCTCTCAGACTTCCATAGCTTGAGCTGCCCTGCCACTCTGACCTTTCAGACAGTTTTCAAAGTGTGGTTTAAAGGCAGTTGTTCAGGTTTGATCTCGTGCATGAGGATTTGCTCCTTGTATCTAGAATTTCTTGTGCTCTTGGAAAAGAAGAACGAGCAATTCCTCCCCTTGAGATCTGCTCATGTTTGCAGGGTGAAGAACTGGAGAAACCTGCACCCATCCCCTTCCCAGAGTTTTGCCTCAGGGTGGGAAGAGCACCCAGAACAATCTACACGTGAGGGCACTCCAGGGATGTAAAAGCAAAAAAGATCAAACCCAGATTCAAAATAAATTAGCAAAATGTCCCCTGTTCTCAGCTTTCCTATCAGCATTTTGCTTTCTAAGAACTTCATCTTCTGCATTTTGCTTTGTAAAAGAATAACTAAGTCCTGCAAGACTTTTTTCCTTTATATATTGATTTAAACTGCAAGTTTAATATGTAACTAGGAGATAAAATATTCTAGGAATATGGTGTTGTGCTAAAATAAGATTGAGAACTTTAGTTTGATGCATAACATCTATTTAAAGTAGTCACGTAATTTATTGGAGCTTCAGATTCTACTGAAATAGTTCTGCAGTTTCATTACCACTTTTGTAGGCAGACCTCTGATCTAGATAACCAGGGGAATGCTATTTTGGAGGGAAAATATTCCAAATGCCTTCCTCTTTCTGAATTACAAGGGGATAAAAGGACAATACTTCCCTTGTGAATCAAAGGATGATATTTATGAAGAATTCCAGAGCTTGCTTTTCTTGAAACTTAAAATAGAACATTGAGAGTTCTTCACCTTAACAAAATGCTACGTTTCTAAAAACTGAAAGATTTCTGATCCATATATTCTGGGAGTTTTTAAAATAGGGTTATTTTTGTCCAAACTGTGAGCCAGGTTTAGCAGTTCTGAACAAAGTACGTGTCTGTAGGCTCTGCATTTCGGTAGTCCTTCAAATCATCCTGATACTTTAAAAGCCGAGATCCATCTCTGAAATACAAAATCAGGGTTTTTTATGTCGAGACTTTTAGAACTGATTCAAAGTAGCTATAAATCAAAGCTGCAAGCTCTGTGTTTTCCTCTCAGAGGTGGCTTTGGAAAGCATTTTCTTGTGACCCCGACCTTTCAGGCTCCTGAAAGTGCAGCAAATTATTGAGGGTGAACATGGTCGTGAACACTTTTGTCTCTGCGTTGTAGCAGCAGGCCAGGGACCCATGCAAGGCAGGTGGGTTCTGCATCAGTCTCTGGACAACTCTTGGCTCTCTCTGTTCTGTGACTGTGTCTGCAGAGCTCTGGAAGTGCAGGGAAAAGGGAGCAGAGAGGTGCCAGGGAGAGCTCCTGGAGGTCTGCTCTGTGCAACCCTGTGGTCAATGACAGAGGTCAGATCACGTCTCAAAGCACATACAGCCAAGTTCCTGGGTTTCAGAGAGCTGCTGAAACTTCTGCAAATAGTTTTGGTCACGTGTTTGGGTTCTTTGCTTTGTTTTGCTTCGTCTGTTTTGGTTTTTTCTCAGCACTTCACGTGCTGCCAGTAGCAGGAGCCAGGAAGCTGCTGTGATCCGCAGCAAGGTTTCAGCAGTTTTTCTTGACAGAGGTTGAAAAAGCTTGAACCCCACTAGGCTTCTCCTTCCCTTGGTGGCAAAAGGGCAGTTTAACCTCTTTTATCTGTAGATGCTTTAGTAAGAAATAATTGGGGAATTTGCCTGAAGCTCCACACCATGAGAAAGCTTCACTGGGCAAAGTCATCCAGTGTGTGCAGGGATGGGAAAAACCCAGACTGGGACCAAGGACATCTGCAAGTCCACTCCTGATTCTGACTGAAGACAAAGCTTTCATGATTTATTTTTTTTTTCTCCAGAAAGAAAAGCCTGATTGCTGATCTCTCTGATATGTTTCATAAATATCCATTGTTTTTATCCTATCTGCTGATTTTGGTGAGACATATCATTTAAACACTTTTTCATTTTGATAACAAATTTTGCGATGAAAACTATTCTGCAGAAAGATGTTTCCAGTTGTTGTATTGGGGAAGAAGAAGGGAAAAATCACTCTGTCTGGTATTTAAATAAACTGAGAGGAGACAACAAGATCACTGAGAATTATCACTGAGAGTTTAAGACTCTCACCATGTTATTGTGAGGACCAAGGGGCACTGACCATGAAGGTTTCATGACTCATCAGACCAAACCATTATATCTGTGAATTAAAATAAATACATGTAGGTAGTGCTAGAATTTCCTAGCGTTTATAATTTTTTTTTTTTTTTGGCTATTCCTTCTTGGTACCATGGGAACATTTAGTTCCCCATTTTCTTTTGAGACTCTCCAAGCAATAGAAGACAATTTATCTCCGGTACTCTTGTTCAGTAAACTAAATGTTCATTTTGGCTAACTGCTCCAGTGCTGCTAGCTTTTTAGCCTGAGAGAAATTGAAAAGCTAGAGAAGGCTATTCATAACAGCCCAGTAGAGCTCTAAATATTTTTATTTCAATAGTAAGATGGGATCTTTTGGACAGTACTTAGGAAATAAATCCTGTAGTTCACAGCTGGTTAAAAAGGATCTGAAAAGGAGAGGCCAGGGAGCTGCAAGGCCATTTGATTGTGCTATGGGGCTTTAATATCTCCCTGGTCTTATTTCACATGCTCAGCATCACTCTTTGCTTGCTCAGCTAATAGTACACAAAGTGATCATTAATCAAAGTAAATAATGTGGCTGTAGCAGGAAACATAAGGCACAGAATGCAGAGAGAGTTTGCATTGATTCCAGGGGATTTTGGACAGATGGGTATCATCACTGCAGTGTAAATAGAAAAGGTTTCAGGTTCATGGTAGGTTTTACAGATCACCTGGGCTGTGGTAATGGTGTATGAGCCCTTAGCCTCTGGTGTTGCTGGTTTTCAAATGTAACTTAAACTCTTTTTCACTTCCCTGCAGGCCAAACTCAGGCATTCCCAGAGCAGCCAATGCTCACCCTGTGGGCTGCAGGGTGCTGGGCTGCCCTGGCCTCAGTGCATTTGGGAGGGTTCCCAGGAGGACTCCGGAGAGCCAAGGCTGGGAAAGTGAGCTGCTGCCACACAGAGTTTTCACTTCTCAGCTTTGCCAGACCATCATCTAGCTTTGTGTCACACTTCTGGCAAAATATCAGAGCAGAATCTAATGAGATGACCGTACATTTAATATTTTGTACACGACACGTGAATTTTACCTGTTGTCTTTGCAGCAGGAACAGGTGATTTGAAGGAGAGGCAGTGGTACTCAGCCAGCAATATGGAAATCTGTGTGCAGGAGGGCGAGCAGGCTCATTGTGTGCTGGACCAGGGCAGGAACTGCAGTGCCAGCCACGGAGAAGGAGGAAGCCCTGCTGAGCCAGCCTGTTCCATGCTTGAGCTGAGAGCATTGGCACCTTCACAAAAAAATCCTGTTTTACCTCAGCAGCAGCAGTTTTCACTTACCCACAGAGACAGAGGGCTATGAGCTGGTTGCTTTAGCACGAGAGGAGGAATTTTTTGTTGTTATTCTGTGTCAACAATATCTTGTCATTTCCTCTCTTGCAACTTTGGGGGGAAAAAAAGTTTTAAGTGATGTAATTTATTCTTTTTTTTTTTTGGTCTGGTGATGGAGTTGGTGGGAAATGGAAGCTGCCAGGCACTTCTCACTCAAGGCTCTGACGATTCATAACCTTGGTGGTCATCTTAACTCTCCAGCTTCTGAGCTCTAGGGTAGGCCTGAGAAAATGTTAATATCCACTCATCCAGAGCATGGACTGCCCGGTGGCAATGCACCTGTGTTAAAACACAGCCCTTAACTTTGAAGAATGTGAATAAATAGATAACAGAAATAGTCCAATGTCACCTGTCCAAGAACAGTAAGAAGACCTCAGGATCCGATGTTTGCTTTGGTGCCAAAGAAATCAACAGAATAACTGGCAGAGACTTCAGAGAGAGAGAGACTCTGATTGCAAAAGGACATTTTCCCTCCTCACCTGTAACCCGAAAGTCCTTTGTTCTGGGGGTTGTTGAGTGTAGGTGTGCAGTTGGCAGCGTGCTGGTGAAAGGCTCTGTAGTAGTAGGACAAATAGCACTGAGCAGGCAGGAACACAACAACATCTGAGATCAAGGGGGACATTCATGTGCCAGCCTGTCAAATTCACAGCAGAGACACAAGGTAATGCAGAGCACTAAAGAGCAGATGTTGTTAAGGTGTCTGGACTGCCCTGGTTTACATATAATGCCATGCAAAGTGACTTTGGAAATTATTTAGTTTTTCACTGTGCACACACGGGGTCCTGAAAATAGCACAAATACTGGAGTAGGTTTGCTTAAACCCATGAATATTTTCCCTTCTCTGAGAGCTCTTCTGGTTGTTGTGGTTTAAAATAAATCACGTTTCCATGCGTTTTGACTTCCTTGAGCCTTCTGGGAGCTAATAAACAGCTTCATTTGCAGGGTGATATTTCACATGTGGGTGTATGGGACCCTCACATCCATTTTGCAGCTCCTTGCTTTATCAGTTACTTCATCTGTGCCCGACCCAACTCCTTCAGTGGAGCTTGACACCTTCTGCAGAATTCCTGCTGGCTCTGCTTTGCAGGGGAAGATCTAGTTCTTCCTTAAACCATAAATATGTGGATGCTATCACTCAGCCTCTCTGCAGTGGCTGTTTATGCTGTAAACAGGTTTTTTTGGGGGCTCTTTGATCCCAAACTGCTTGGTGATTGTTGCTTGTCTGCATTTTGAATAAACCCTCAAACCAAAGAGGCCAGGTGGGATTCCCTCAGAGGTCAGAGGGCATTAAGCATGAGCCCTGTAGTAGCATCCAAGAGGGGTTTTTTTTAGGGTCAGAGGTGTTTTAGTGGCTCTGGGATAGCTGAGGTTTTCCTGAGAGATGCAAACAGTGAGCTCAAACATTTTGGGGTGCCTTTGTGGCACTGTAAGATGTGTCTAGTGTGGTGTCTGATTCATCTTGCTGGCTGAGGCTGGGAAAAGAGAAAATCGACCAGAGGAGTAAAACAGAAAGGCTGAAAGGGAAAAAATGAGAGAGTTTTCTCCCAAGGTACCAGAACTGTGCAGCTGGAGGTGGCCCTTCCTTGTGAAGTGACACCAAATATCTCCCAGCTGTGGCTCTGGCAGTGCCTGGCAGCAGAGAGACATTTTATTAATTATTATTTATTCATACTATTCATTATTGTGTCATTATCAGAAGTTGTGTGTGTGAAGAAAAGCTGGGTCCCTGCAGATGGTGCTGGCTCCAGAATGCCCCCATGTGCAGCTGCTTTTGTGCAAATAAACCTGCTGATCCTGTAGGGATTTCCTGATGGGGAAATACCTGGTGAAATGTCACAGACACTGTGACCCAGGACACCTCCCAGATCTCAAATCTGTGCTCTGTTGGCTTTGTCCTTTCCTCAGGTGGGGATAATCAGACCAAGAGCACATTTCATTCCTGTGGGAAGTGATCACAGCTATTACCCAGTCATGGAGGCTTGTCCCCAAAGGCAATATTCAATGTGTGTATTGATAGAATTCCAACTCCAGTGAAAAGACAAGGTGACATTCCTGTGTCTTTTCTCAAGAAGTTTTGCTCACGTACTATTTCTCAATGGTGATATTGAGACATCAATGGCAATATTGTGAAATTTTAAACAAATAATTTGCTTACTGCTGTCTGGGACTTCTTACTAAGAAGTTTTTTTCCTCGGGGTACTGCGGGAGAGATTTCTTTGATATCATTAACCTCAATGAAACTCTGCAAACCAGCAGCTGAAAAGCTTTCAGGTTTTATCTAGTGAAAGATATAATTTTAAAAGAAAAACTGAAATATTGACAAAAATACATTAAAATACAGTTGAAAGCAATGAGTGGTAGCTGCGTGCACACAGCATGGGTCCTGTTTTCTTGTTTGAAGAACTTATTTATTTAATCATGCACTCAGAAACAGCTCAATTATAAAAACAAGCCCTAGCATAACTTTTTTTTTTCTCCAAGAGCTTTAAACTGGGGAACTGCCTGAGTAATTTTCTTCTGAGTATAAGTAATTACTCAGATTTGCACTCAGTGACTTTCCTTTTATTAAGGTTTAGAAACAATACTGTATTTTGAATCCCATTATTCTTTTTATCCCTAGCATTAAGGAAAGCATTAGTAAGCCAGCTAAGGGGCATGGGGTGGACAAAAAAATACTTTCTTTGTTTGGAGAGGAAAATTGTGATTGACATGTATCACTGGTTAATAAATTCTGTGGCTAAAGTCAGTTTGTAGCAGCAGCAAAGATTGTTTTATAACACTGTTTTCTCAGTAAATGACATTTTAAAATTTCCTCGATTATTCATCTTTTCTGGCTTTGAAAAATTCTGATTTATGTTGGAAGCTGGGTTATAATGAGCTTGCAGGCAGCTTATCACATAATTTCCAAGAGGCATCAACACCGGTCTGTGGTTGTATTTTTGCTTCTGATAGTGTGTGTTTGCTTTATGCTTTGCTAAACATTAAGATAAAAAAATACACTTTATGGTAATTGGGAGCCCTGCCCGTGCTCCTCTGGAGAGAAGATGATGGCAGGGGTATCTTATCTATCAATATGCCCCTGAAAAACAGGTGTGGGTGTCTTTGTGAAAACCTGGCAGCGGGAGATGGCAGTGGGGAAGTGAGAGTGCAGTGCTGTGCATGACTCTGATGATGGATTCCCATCAGTGGCAAAGGAATTGGCCTCGTCCTGCACAGTATTTCTTTCCCCATATCAAATTAACTTAAAAAGTGAGCGCCACGTTCTCTGATCCTCACCAGGGTGAGGCTCCAGGACCTGAAAACTGGATTTGAGCCACAAAAATTTGGCTTCTGGGGTGCAGGGCCTTTCCTTCCTGGGGTAACAGGCTGATAAGTCCAGGAAGGAAATTGTGGTGGTGACCCTGAGCCAACACACCAGGAATTGTGAGTCCATAAAGGAAATTGTGGTGGTAATCCTGGCCCTGCACACCAGGAATTGTGAATCCAGCAAGGAAATTTGTGGTGGCGATTCTGGGCCTGCACACCAGGAATTGTGAATCCAGGAAGGAAATTTGTGGTGGCGATTCTGGGCCTGCATGCCAGGAATTGTGAATCCAACAAGGAAATTTTGGTGACGACCCTGAGCCTGCACACCAGGAATTGTGAATCCAGCAAGGAAATTTGTGGTGATGACCCTGGGCGTGCACACCAGGAATTGTGAATCCAGCAAGGAAATTGTGGTGATGACCCTGGGCCTGCACACCAGGAATGGTGAATCCAGCAAGGAAATTGTGGTGATGACCCTGGGCCTGCACACCAGGAATTGTGGCCAAGGATCCCTGATCTCCTGAAGGTTTCCTGCCTGGCCCTGGGGGTTTGCAGCCCCTTTGCTGGAAGAATCCCATGTCCTGAGCACAGCCAGTCCCCCGATGCTGTTATCAACACGTGTCTCTACAAATGAGCTCTTTCAGATGCATCTCCAGCAGTGTTCCCAAATGGCATGTGCTAAATGAAATGCATTGTTTTGTTGACTTAGCTTTTATCTCACAAAGTAGGGTTTTCAAATAATCGTCCATCAAAAGCCATCATGTTTTGGGAGGTGTTACACTCAATTAAGTAGGCAACATCGTCTTCCAGTAATCTCACAGCAAATACAGTTAAAATTCAGGTTGTGTTGGGGGATAACACAGCAGTGAATACAAGGAGACAGGATTGAGAATAGATTTTTCCAAGACAGAAGGATTAATCCCAAATCTCACAGAAGATTTAGCTCTTTCCATGCTGGATGTGGCTCTGAACTAATTAGCATGCAGACTACAGACAGACTAAGTGTGTGTTACACAAGATAAAAATGGACTTCCCCTAAAAATCATGATGTGTACAAAATAATATTAATTTGAAAACTTTAGAGAAGCAGTTTAACAGTTTATACCCATTTGTTTTTGAGCTCATAGAGGAGATACAAAGATGACTACACAGCTCTGCAGCTTTTGAGTTGGGGTCAGTTGTTAACCTGGCTCCCTTCTAACAAAAAATTCTTTACAACAGCAGATAGCAAATAAATGGACTTTTTCACACCCCTACCTTTTCTGGGGATGAGAGGTGCACATCCAGAGCTGTATCATGCTGAACACCAGAGCAGGTCCTTTTAAAAAATTAAAACATTTTATTAATTTTAAATTATTAATTTTATATGTTTATATAATATCATTTATAAATTATATATATATTTGTATTTGATATATTTAGTTATTGATTATTAATGAAATTATTTAATTAAAGCCTCAAGCCTGAAGATGTCACACTATGAGAGTTTTGAGGGTTTCCTTGAGCCTTAGGTTACAGATGAAGAAAAGTTTGGTTTACTTATTTTGGATCTTTGTAGAGATTTATTTACATAAATTACATTGAATTACCCACAGTAAATGGACTATTTTCCCCCATCTCTGGCCTGGGGATTGCACCTGGACTCCAGCACCTTCCAGCAGCTGTGAAGGAATGGATGCAATATTTTCTCCTCCATTTCCCAACGTGACAAATAACTTTGAAATAACAGCAAAGGGATCTTTCAGTTACAAAGAGATTAAGAAAGGGGGGAATGGGTCTTTATAGAAATATGAATCTCCATGTAATAAAATATTGAATGTGATGAAGTGCATTCAGCCTCATAAAATGAATTCAGCCTCATTTTTACTGCTCTAACATGATAATGTAGAGGAAAGCCTATTCCAGACTTTTCTTCAGGCGTTGCAGTTACTTCATTAGCCTTTATTTCTTCTCACTTCTGCTCTCTTGACAGCTTTTCAAGTCTCAGGTTCTTCCTTTTTGAAATGCTTTGATGTGCTCATCTGTTTGACAAACTGTTTAAGGTCTTGATCTTAATTTAACATTTGTAGATATCCACAGAGGGTTTTGTTAATGAAGTCTTTAAAATACTAAGTGAAGTTCTGGTTTTCTTCAGGAACAAAGTTTTATCCTTGACATTATTTTTCCTTTGGAATGATATTCCTATTTAACATCTAGGAAATTTTTAGTCTTACAAAGCACCAACGGGCTTGTAATGGTAGGGATGTAATTAAATGAGGATTTTATATTTCTTTGGGGTGCCTTTTTTAAAAAAAGAATAGGAATACATCATAACTGAAAATGTCTTTTCAATGACAGAAGCCTTTGATACCACAAAGGCATGAGAGTAAGTGGTTGCCCAACCTCAGATTAGGAGTGCTCTTATACTTTGATGGAAAATACTCTTTTCTGGATTGAAGCCATGTTTTTTTTGCTAGTTCGTTTGGTGTAAGGTAATTAAATTGAACCAAGGGTTACTCATAAACTATATTCATGAGTTTTAGCACTACTGACAGTGGCAGCCATCTGAGTCCCTGAGTGTGTGATAGGGGCTGACAGGAATCATTCATTGCCCTGCTGTAGCTGGGTCTGGCATTTCAGATCTCCAACAGCAGATGCAGTGGCTGCAAAAGCCTCCTTGAGGAAAAAGGAAGGGCTGTGTATAAGAGGAAAAGGTTGAAATGAAGAGAAGGAAAATGTTTCCAAGAGGTTTGTGAAACCAGGAAGTTGTGTGTGTTTTATTGTTAAAATTTGGGTCTGTTTTGGGAGCCCCTCTGTGGTGCTTTGGGACCTGCTGCAGCCCAGAGAGATGCAGAGGAGCACAGCCACACTGTCCTCTGTCATTTCCCTTTCTCTGGAACTGTTTTCTACTTGACTCACACAAAATGTTTCTTTGCTATAGTAATGTTTGCATTAAAAAATGATTTACAGCATTGGGTAACAGTTTTCTGGCAGTGTGAACAGCATAAATGTGCTGTTGGTTCGAAGGCATTTGCCATGACCTTGGTCATAGCAAAGTGGTCAAAATGTGATCTCTTTTTGAAAAGACAGAACAATTTTCTTGTTTTCAAGGGGAAACTTTAGGAGAAACTTCTGAAATGTGGAATTTGCTGATGCTTTTAATCTGCCAACAGCTAGCAGAGTTTTGACTGATTAGGGTTTTTTTTATTTCTTCTTTTTCCTTAGTGCTTTCCCTCATAAACGAAATCACGTAAATAAATTACATACATTATCTAAAATAATTCCATTAGCTAATTCCATTTGGCTAGTTTTTAAAAGAAAATTATTTTGCCTCAGGTTAAAGCTAAGGCACAACATGCACTGCCCTGCTGCCTTTAAATGCTAATGCAGGCTCATTCTTTAGATAAGGACCAAGTGATCCTTAGAAGTGAGAAAGCTGCATCAAGAGGTTTGACAAGGCTCATTAAAGTTCAATTAGAAAATTCGTTTTAACACTAGGCATCCTGCCCCTTTTATTTCCTAAGCACAAACAATAAAATTTTCATCACATACAAGTACATACTTAAAATGTGCTATGGAAATAAACAGCCTTCATGTTTAATTCATCTTTTATAATTATTGATGTCCATTAGGGATTTGGTTCAGCCATTAGGGATACAGCTCCACAGCTTGGCATTGGGTGTGTGATTCCCAAATGTCCCTACTGGGAAGTTTGTCAAGTGAATTGAAATAAAAATTATATTCAGGAGAGTTATGATAGATCTTTTCTAAGTTCATCTGTTTTCTGAGCAGTGCAGTGTTGGCACACACTCAAAAAAACTTGACTCAACACCTATATATTGAGGGATTTCATGGTTCTTTTAACTACTTCTGCAAGTTTTATTCATTCAGCATCACACTATTTTCAGTGATTGGTTCTCATCCATGGGGGTTCTCAGCCCCTCCTCCTGCCCCCAATATTACAACAATTTAAATTTTCACTTGGCTGTTTGATTACAGGGTGTGAGTTTTGTGAGGCTCGTGACGTGGGCATTTACAACATCGGTAAATCCAGATGTGAAATTCGAGCATTAGGCAGCTCCCATGTGCTGTGGCTCTTCAGGCTGCTCTTAATTCCCTTTTGTCGGTGATAAACCTGCCAAGAATGCAGTGCTTGTTATGCCATGATGGATGTCTCGTGGAGTCAGTCCTTGTCCCCAGTGCCTGCCCTTTCCCTGCCTTTGTTTCCTCTGCAGCACTGCTTATCTGTGAGACATTGTGCAGCCTTCTGAAATGGTGCAAACCTTTAAATAAATGTGGTATTTTTGGCTGGATGCAGGCACGGGGACTGGTGTGATCACTTCTTAAAGTGCTGGGTTGTGGCTGTTCAAACCCTGCTGTTCTACAGAGTGGACACTGTCTGCATGTAAAATTATTCATTAGAAAATGATGGGGAGAAGTAAATGAGTCCTGCGATTTTTATTTTTTCATTGCATTTATCGCTTACTTGCATTGCTGCAATCGATGCAAAAGTGTTTGGGGAATCTTGAAACATAGAAAGCAAATCATAGAGAAGGTAATGACTCGTGTCAGGGAAAGAGGTGCCCTTTGTGCTGCCCCTGCAAATCTTGGCTATAATCAGTTTAGGAGGGTTTTTAATTCCCAAATTGGTGATCAAAACTTTGCTGGCCGCTGCAGCTGCTCGGTTTTTAGTCCTGTGGCACAGGTCATTAGTGAGTGCATTTTGGCTGCCCCACAAGACATGTATTTCCATGAGTTTTAAATACTATTTAGTGGTACTGACCTGGCAGGAACAGCATGTTCCAGAGGAAACTCAACTATTAAGTCTTCATAATTTTCGCTGTAAATCACTTTGTAACCCTGCATTGAAAGGGAAAAACCCTCTGAAGATATTTATTTCACAACTGCAGTTATAAAAATAATGTTCTAATCTAAAAAAAAATTTAAATATTAATAAATGGGAAAATCCTCAGAGAACCCCTTGGTGTCTAAAACCAAGTCAGCCTAGTGACACAGATATTATTAATTGTTATTGCTCAGCATTATTAAGGAACCTTCCCTGTGTCTTTTTTGAAGGACACATAAGTAATTTAAATAAGCTGCACTTTTCCCATCCTAGGTAGGCTAGGTCTTAAAGCTGACAGTGCAAAGGGTAACCTCACAGCATTAAACATTAGATAGGCATTTTGGGAAGGCAGTGGCTGTAACAGAGGCCCTGGTGTGTGTTTCTTCACCTCCTTGTGAGGACTAAGAAGGTTATTTTGGTGAGTTCCCCGTGAAGGGACAGAAAAAAGGGACAGAAAAGAAAAGGGACATCAAAAAATTCTATTTTGGTAGGAATGGCTCATTAAATTTTAGATGACAAAATTCAGTTGCTGTGACCTCTTGGGTAAGCACACTTGGCCATCCCTAAGCAGTTGTGTTGACTCTGACCCAAATGTTTCCTCCTGATAGAAATGCCACTTCCTTAATTTTGCAAATATTCAGAATCAGCACCTAGCATGATGTCTGCAGCTTGGCCGGTGCATGGAGACAGCGAGCTGACACAGAATTCCTTTTCCCAGTGCCACTTTCTGCAGGAGCAGCTCTCTTTCTGCTGCCTGTGCTGCTCTCACCCAGGATGAAAAGCTGCAGACACCCCAGGGCTGCAGCGTGGGCTTTCAGTGACTTGGATGAGAACTGCACAGATGCATCAGAACAGCATGGGCAGCCACTTCTGGGAAGATCATGAAAAACTCAAGTCTGGCTAATGGACCCCAGCTCCTCTCCCTTCCCTTTTGGCAGCCGTTCATGGTGACACAAAGTAAGTAGAAAGGCTGGCGCCAGGACAAAACGCAGTGATTTGTGCCCTATGGGTTCCTGAAGGCAAAAGGGATCTTTGAGGGCTTCCCTGGATTGATTCCTGTTTAAACTAAAGCCAGAACTTAAGCCAGGCTTTGCAGAAGTGCAGCTGCCTGCCCCATGGCCGTGGCACTGGGGGACTGAGCTCCCAGACCAGGTTTGTCTGAGGGTGTGTGATGAGTTGGGCACAGGCAGCCTGCCAGAGGGCGTGAGGGGTGTTTGGCCAGCTCAGCCCTGAGCAGGGGCTGTGCTTTCCTGGGTGGAAAAAGAACCAGCCTGGTGTGGGGATGGATCTTGCTGAGCATCCGGACCCTGCTGGGACCAGCGTGGCTCCTGTTTGTGATGCTGAGCAAAAGCGACATGACAAAGTCACCGTCACAAACAGCACACTGAGAGTTTTCCCACCCTTGTAAAGGGGTCAGTGGGGTCCAGTGGAAAACAGAGACTGAAGGAGTGGGTGTTTGAGCCTTGTGATGAGCTGAGATGATGTACCTGACATCCTGTCTCCTATTTTGGATAAGACCCCTTTGCTCCTGTGAGCTGGTGATGTGGGCGTGCTGGACTACATTTCCTGTCCCATCTGCTTTGCTTCTGATGAGAATTAAGTTTTGAAGCTGCCCTTTCTTGTTGATGACATCCTTCAAATCAGTTCCATCTCCAGGGAATGTGAAGTCTTGGGGGAGGGGGGGCAGGCTGGTTGATGCTTTTGTTTGGGTTGGTTTTGCCTTTTACACTTACACCTTGTATGTCTGTTTGAAACAAAAATGTTTGAAATACAAAATGTTTGAAATACACCCCTTCAGAATTGAAATGGCATTGCATAATTTCTATATTAAGATTTAAACCTGTCATAATATCTTAAGTTCACACAAACCAAATATTTAAACCTAAGACGTTCCCTATTAACACGTAAAGAGAGCTACAGCCCAGGGAATTCTCTGGCTAAACACGTGAATTATGCTTAATTGCAAACCACTGTAGTTCATAAAAACAGCAGCTATCATCAATCCTTTCTTAGGTAAAGATGAGGTGAGGTCTTTTCCAGTCTTTTGATCATAATATGATTAGCCACAATTGCCACAAGTCACTAATTATGCAGACAATTTCTTTTCGCGTGCTCATTCTTTTTTAAATGCAAACTCAATGGTTTCTTTTGTAGCCACTGTGCCTATTAAAATACTTTCTTTCTGCATTGTGATTTGAATTCCAGCTTTGATTCAAAGGCAGTTTGACACCAGTTAGAGGTAAAATTAATTATCTAAACAACAAGAAATGTAAAAAAATAGGAAAATGTATAGTTAACTTCTGGTGTTAAGCTAACACAGTGTGCTATTAGTATAAAAATATTTGAAGTTACTATAATGCCACAACCAGTGGTAACTGTTACCAGGCAATCAGAATTAGTTTTTTTCTTTGGGGAAATATTATTAGGTAACAGGAATTATACAATAGGATTAACAACAGTTATTTAAATGGAAATATCCTGGCTGCAGCCTGTGGCTCCTAGGTCAAACTCCTATTTAGATCATCTCTCTCATTTGCGTTGTGTTCCCCCTAACGTTTTCTGCTCCTTGAATACATAAGTTGCGTTTCACATACGGAATTCACAGAATCATCAGGTTGGAAGAGACCTTCAAGATCATCAACCCCAGCTCTGACACCTCAACTAAACCCTGGCACCGAGTGCCACATCCAGTCTTTAAACACATCCAGGGATGCTGACTCCACCACCTCCCCGTGCAGGGCAGTCCGGTACTTTATCACCCCTTCTGCGGAAAACTTTTTCCTAATATCCAGCCTGTATTTCCCTTGGCTCAGCTTGAGACTGTGCCCGTGCATTGTTTTGGAGGTGGAGCAGGGACCTGAGCCTGCTGTCACCCCTGTGCCCACCCCAGTGCCAGGGCTGGGCTGGTGTGTGGTTCATGAGCTGAGCACCTGCTCCAGGAGGGAGGAGACTCTCCCAGCAGTGCCCCAGTGCAAACACCTTTGTCACTGGTGCATTTGGCTCCATTTCCAAGGCACAATTTTTCCTCTGTTACAGACAAGGATCTAGGCTTGGCATACTTGGGCCCCATCTCTGTTGGCCTCAGGGTACAAAAGTGTCAGGGCACAAACACCTCCTGGCTTTGTAGAACGTGGGCAGTCCAGCTGAAGGTCAGTGATGAAGAAGGGACATTTTCTGCTCTGAGGCATTACAGGAGAGGTTGGCTTCTGCTCTTTAAAATCCACTTCCTTATGCAGAGCATATAGTGGCAGTAACAGGAAGTGTCATTAACCTTCCTCTCATTTGGGATGGAGCTGTTTGACTGCACTAAAATTATTATGAGTGATATACTGGATATAAAGCAGGAGTGCTAATTGGAAATTAAGCCAGAGGAGAGGTGTCTGAGGGACAGAGCAAAAGGTGATGCTGGCATATGTCTCATTGTCTGTGCAAGGGACTGCAGGAAAAAGGAGAATGACAGAGGGCAAAGCTGCAGCCATGAAGAATTGCTGTGGGTTTTGTGTCAAAACTGTGCTTTATCTCATCGAAAGATCAAAATGAGAGTTAATCTTATGCCCTCTTGTGATTGTGTCTGTGTGTGTTGCTCTTCTGTGGGGTGCTGGGTTGGGGTTTTGTGGTGGGCACTTTATTTCTGGATCAGAAAGTGGCTGTTGATCCTGAATTAGGGATTTTTAAAATCAGGCCTCCAGAGATACAGACCTATCTTCTTATTATCTTTTTACATGCCACAAAGCTGTTTGCTGAACCCCACCCTGCTGGCAGAGACCCTGCTCCTGTGCACCCAGTGCCAAACTTCCACGAAATGAAAATTCTCCTGTGGCGGAAAAATATTATTGCTGGATTTTTCTGGCTGTGCTTTGCTCTGTTTAATTTCCTTTCTTAAGAGAGTTCTAAAATATTTAAATATCCTATATGGCCTATGTAACTCTTTAGCAGGGAAAGAGCCATGTGCTCATGCCTTGGGGCTTTGGATGTCACCAGCTGAATTGGTAGAAGGGATTAAAGTTGGATATCAGTTTTGAAAATCCTCTCTTGGTCTGTGCTACTCGGAGTTGCTTGGTGTCCACTGGAAAAAATACAGTTTTGTGTCAAAACTGTGCTTTATCTCATTGAAAGATCAAAATGAGAGTTAATCTTCTGCCCTCTTGTGATTGTGTCTGTGTGTGTTACTCTTCTGTGGGGTGCTGGGCTGGGGTTTTGTGGTGGACAGTTTATTTCTAGATCAGAAAGTGGCTGTTGGTTCTGAATTAGGGATTTTTAAAATCAGACCTCCAGAGATACAGAGCTATCTTCTTATTATCTTTTTACATGCCACAAAGCTGCTCAAAGGAGAACTGAAAGCTGTTCTCTGCAAAACACCAATTTTCTTTTGCTTTTGTTAATAATGTTCAGAATTACCAAAACAGGGTTTAACTATTTCTTTTCTTCTTTTCTTCTGGTTTGTTTGTTCATTCCCCGTCCTGGGGTAAGGGGCACACACAGCCTGTCCCCACACCTCTGACTCTGTCCCTTAAACCAAAGAAAAATTTGTCCAATAATGTCCCTGTTGTGATAAAAATTCAACTACAGTCTATGCAGGCAAACTTTCAGAGATTGGAACAAATAGAAGAAATATTTTTACTTGTTTGTGGACCACAAGAGCAAGAACTTGCAGCTGACTGTGAGATTTGTAACTCGTGCAGGTTCCCTGAGCTCTGGGGTGGGTGGGATACCCTTTGGTCTGGGATTTATTCGGTATGAGGGGAGCCCATGGATGGGATTCACATTTTGTAACCCTCATGCAAGGAAAAAGTCTTTGTCTTAAATAGGATTGTAACACTCTTGTTTGAAAAGAATTGTGTGAAGCCAGCAGGGGTGACTTTTCTTTCTAAAGCCTTATAAATCTCTGTGAGGCTCCTTTGTCACACCCAGTGGGCTCAGGGAGGGAATCCTAAACAAANGGGGGGGGGGAGATTGAGTAAAACACTCAGTCACAGCAGTTCAAAATTGATTTAAGTTTTCAAACTTTTTGTATTTTTTCTTTGAAAGATAATTCTGATAGTTGTGTAGCAGCATTGGCTACAGTGCTAGCCTCAGCCTGCAATATACTGAAAAATATGTTCATAATGGGACAGAGTCTTAAATGCCCTAATATTGTTCTCCTCTTAAACACTTATGCTTTTCTAGGGAACAGCAACTTAATTCTTAATTAAAATCATTAAGCAAGTGCAGATTATATTTAATTCAAATATTTATTGACTTTGTTCAAGCTTTCAAAATAGATTAGACTTTGAACAGCAGAACTGCTAATATCAGAATGATAATTTTACTTCTGAGCCCAATCAAGAAGCTAGTCAGGAATACAGCTAAGAAGTTGCTGTGATTGAGGAAATATTTAATAAAGTGTGTACGGAGGGCCTTTAAAAATGAATGCTCTCCACTATAGAAAAAATTTGTTGCATCAGATAGTATTTTAAAATCTTGCATTTTCTATTTGCTTTCTGGGAGCTGCAGTTCTTCCAGTTGCCCCAAATGCAACTGCAAAAAAGATACAGTGAACTAAAGGCAGATAAAAACATACCAACCTGCTAAACCCCTTGCTTTTTATGCTGCTAAACGTGTTAAATTGAGGCCCATGATTATCCCAGTTGATTTAACTAGTCAACGCATATAAAGTTAAGCATGTGTGTAAATGTTTTCAGAGGAGAAATACAAACCTTGCACAAAGAACCTTTTCACAATTTAAAGGGTATCCCTACGTGTAAATAAATTCTTTGCATTAAAATATTTCCCCCAGCAGTATTTGGTAACCCAGAGCATCCCTTGGCAAAACATTTTCTCTGATACGGCTCAGCCCCACTACCAGACCACCAAGGCTTTTCCAAGGGCCAGTTCAAACCCTTGGTTACTCATTCCTGTTCTCCTTTAGGCCAGTTTTATTCCCTGCCGTGCCCTTCATTTTGAGAAACAGCTTCTCTATTGCATTTATCTGTCACATGCCTAAAGGCTGTCAGATCCTGGGAGCTTTAGGGTGATTTAATGTAACTTGTAGGTTTAATTTTGCAAAAATGCTCATGTTGCCCAAACAACACAGTAACTATGAAATCTTTCAGGACTGAGTTTGAACCGTCTGGAAGCCTCTTTGGCAGTGCCTCACCATTTTCAGTGTGGCAAGAAGCGCTCCTGAGATTAACAGGCTCTTTGTGCATTTCATATGGATGTTTCTAGTGGCCTTACACTCTTCCCTTGGCTTGTTCTCTGTGTTGTGAAGCCTGCAAGAGCTGCAAGATCTTTTCTGCTTTTCCTTTGTACTGCTATGAAACATTATGTGAGTTGTTTTAGCTTGTGTTTCCTGTCTAATTGTACACTGCTGTTCAGGTTGGAATAGAGCATGTGTTTGATTTTTTTTTTCCTGGCCTCATTACATTTCATTCCCAGCTTCACGCATCGCCTGTCCTGTTAGTCCATAAATCTGATCTATTCTAATCACTGTAAATTCTCTCTTTCCCCTAGCTGTGTGTCACCAGCAACACTAGTCACGTTGGAAATTGCTTTCCTGAGAGGTCATTTTACAAAGCATAAAGGAGGAGGCATTGTGCAGTGTGCAAGGCTGGGGTTTCTCACTCCTTCCAGCCTCAGAGCAGCTGCTGCACTCTGTCCCCCTGCCCACAGGCTGGGAGTGTCACCAACAGGGTTACCTTGGGCATCAGACTGTAGCGTGGCACAGTCCTCACTGGGTTTGTCACCTGTGTGCAGTATAAATTACATCATTTTGGGTGGCCTGGTAAAGGAGAGTTTCCAGTTCAGAGTCACTGCTGATGCAAAAAGGACTTTTTAAAGACAGAAATTCTGTGGTACTTGAAAACAGGCAGTGGTGCAGAGCCAAGAACCCGCACTGGGTGCTTCATCACAGGATCCCCTTATTCATGTGCAAACCTTCTGTGCCTCCTGCTTGGCTTCCTCTCCCCTCTGAAGAGCACTGATAGGCTGATATTCGGTGTATTTCTGTGACAGTAGGTCTGTGGGTTAGCTGGGATCAGTTACATCAGGAATTTTCCCATTTTCAATGCTTACAGATGTCAGTGCCTCCCCTAAGCTCTCGTTCCTCTGCTGACCCTGCTTTGGGGCTGCTTTGGTGGGGCAGACACCATGCTGCAGCCAACACACATTTGCTCATGGCCTTCCTTGTGCTGCTGCTGCTTTTCCTGCTCCTTCCCCCTCTCATTTAGCACTTCTGTGCTGTGCTGGATATCACAGGAGACTCCTGGGAAGAGACTTTGACTTTCCTGGATTCCTGCACAGGATCCTCCTGTGCATGGTGCTGCTGCAGGCTCTGGGGTCTGTGTGCCCTGGGGAGTTTTGCCATTTTGTTTTCTTGAGCTGTGCAGTAGAGATGTTTTGGAGCAAGAGCTGTTCAGTTCCTCAGAGTTTCAGGTTTTCCCCTGACCTGGGCTCTCGTGCTCCCCTTTCCTGTGATTCTGTGTTCCATGAGATGTGTAGTGGTTCATGGCCATAATTCACTCCTGCAGAAGGATGCCATCCACTGTCTGAGATAAATGAGTTTAAGATTCATAAGTGAGAAGAACACGATGAAATTTAAATACTAGTATTTATTTTTCCTGAATCCCTTCACCTTTTTTTTTTTTACTAATCAAGGAGAATAAGTGGAGATGGGAACATGCCAATGTTATTTTGGTTGGATTACTGAAGGGAAGTTTCCACAGCCAGCAGTGCCACTGCTACAGCAAAATTCAATTAGGATGCTTCATAGAGGTTTTAATTGATAAATGTGTTTATTTGATTTTGTGAGGTTTAGTAGCCTTTTAATGATATTTTGAATGTTTCTGGTTTTTAAATGACTCATATTACTTGCCTTGCTAGCCTAGGGGTGCTGCAACATCATGTGTCATCCTATATTGGCTTTTTTTCAGTCCACTGGTGACTGCTGAAGATATAAATTCTCCCTGTTGCACAGAAATATGCCAATGTATTCCCTTCTGCTAATTTTTCAGATGTGCTAGTTTAATTAACAAAGCTGATGCTTAGGGATCTGATTGCTGAAAAGCTCTGGTGACAGGTTAAACCTTCCTGTATGGAGCTGTTTGTTGTGTTTGCAGAGGAATCTTTCAAACCAGGGGAAGTTTGCATCAGTGGAACCCAGAGAAGAAATTCTGTGATAAATTTCTGTGAAATTCTGTGAAATAAACCTGTGGAGTAGAGTGGAGGAGAGTGGTGTGAGCTCTTGCTGGTGTTGGTGTGATGAAAGCTGCTTACACTTGAAGATGTTAATTATGGGCAATTTTCCCTTGGTGTTGTGAGGTTTGAATTACTCAAAACTATGTTTAATGATAAAACACTAAAACCAGAACAAGTTCTGAGTAAGCCAGAGCTGACCAAGCTGTCCAATTAATAGGATTTTGTCTAATGGACTTATTTAATTGTGACATTTCAAACATACTCTAAAAAATCCATTTAAATTTCAAGGTTGAACATTTTTTTTCATTCATCTCTCTCTCCATCTCTCTTCCCCAGAGGTCTCCCTGGCATGTTTGAGTCTCCTTCCCAGTGAGCAGCTCAGCCCAGTGCCATCCACAGGTTCAGAAGATCCCACTGAATTCCTGCTCGGAGAGCCCTGAGCCACAGGCACAGCAAACCTGCCCAGCTCATCATCACACACAGGCCTCAAACCTCCTTTGGAGCAGTTGCCAGAGGGGCTGACCTCCCGTGTTTCCTGCTGTGCTGCCCAGATCCTCCTCCATGGCTGGTGGAAACCCTCGTCTCCACGGATCTGCGTGAGATCCTCACCCCGCACGCCCACGGCTGCTCCGTGCTCCAGCTCCTGCACAGTTCCTGCTCCAATCCCTTCTCCAATCCCTGCTCCAACCCCTGCTCAAATCCCTGCTCCAATTCCTGCTCCAACCCCTGCTCCAGCCCCTGCTCCAACCCCTGCTCCAGCCCCTGCTTTAATCCCTGTTTCAGCCCCTGCTCTAATCCCTCTTCCAGCCCCTGCTCCAATTCCTGCTCCAGCTCCTGCTCCAATTCCTGCTCCAGCTCCTGCTCCAATCCCTGCTCCAATCCCTGCTCCAACCCCTGCTCCAATCCCTGCTCCAACCCCTTGCTCCAACCCCTGCTCCAATCCCTGGTCCAGTCCCTGCTCCAATCCCTGCTCCAACCCCTGCTCCAACCCCTGCTCCAGTCCCTGCCAGCAGCTGCATCACCGCCCACCAGATGTGCAAGTGGCTGCACAGAGCTCCCCTCCCTGAGCACAGGTGCTCTCTGTCAAGGAAAAAGTAAGTGTTGCTCAGCAAATGTATAACTGCGTGTTCACGTACAGAAGCTGCTGCTCCTCGGGGGCAGGCAAAGGGGGACAGGGCACTGCAGAATTCTGGCAGTGGCCAGGCTGGGAAAGGGCCAGTTCCAGCACACTGCTCTTCATTTGCCTGGCAAGGCAGCTCTCCCAGACACGGTGAAGCCAAAATTCTCTTCAGGAAGCTTTATTTAGTTTAAAATGCTTTGTTATCAAATACTGCCTCTGACTTCTTCTAACTTTTAACTAGCCTCAGTTCACCTCTGTCTTTATTCTGAACTCAGTGGTACTTTACACAAAGTGTTCTCATCAGCCAAGGCACTGCTGTGTTTGTACACAGAGTAGTTTAGTGTTCATCTGTCTCATTTCTTTACTGTCCAAGATGAATCTCAGGGGGCTGAAGCTCTGAACCAAGTGGCTTCAGGCTATTCATCTGGAAAGCAGAGCCACTTAGACCTTTGTAAAGAAAATAATTTAGTAATCAGTGCAAGAGGCCAGTCTCTAAGCCAACCCATTTGGAAAAATTGCCAATGTAGGAACTACAGACATTTTATGACAATAATACTGATTATGTCCTTCCATTATTGCCAGAATTTCTTCTTTGCAACTTCAGGACTGAGCTGGTTTTGCACTAACTTCAGTGACCTTGTGCATTAGAAATGGTTTGTAATTTGAGATTGAGCTGGGCATTGAGCTGCTGACCAATACAGGTGAAGCCATGGAGAAGTGAGGAAGACACTGCTGCCTTCCCAGCTCTGTCCATCCTCCCTCAGGAGCAGGGAAGGACCCTGGGCTCTGCTCTCCTGTACTAAGGGGAAGAAGGGACCAGTTCAGGGTGTGTTTGCCTGCTCCCCCTGCCTGGGGAGCCCACACAACCCCCAGCACAGCCCAGGCTCCAGGTGTCCCTGGGAACACACCAGTGCCAGGGGCATGGCACAGGTCCCCTACCCTGCCCTCCAGGTGTGCCAGTTCAGGGCACTCTCACCCAAACACAGAAGGTTATCACTCTCCTACACTGTGTTCTGCTAATTAGATATGTGTGGTAAGCCAGAACGTTTATCTAAGCTCAGACTTCAGGCTCTTATCTTGGAGTTTTTCCTTATCCTCTTTGCAAATGAGAAGATACCTGTGGTCCTGAGCACATTTGGCAGTGTTGTTTTTGTACCTTCCAGCCAGGAAGGATGTCCTGCAGGCCTGGCTATCAGCCAAACACAAAAGACACTGCTTAATGTTTTGAAAAATCTTTCTGGCAAACATCGAGCTTGGGGTGAAACACAGCATAAAAGAAAGTGAAGATATCTACTGCTCTGTAGATATAATGTTAATGGAAGGATTTGGCTGTATGATTTTGAGTTTTGCTTTTGTTTTCCTTGTCCATGGCTTATAATATTTTGAAAGTGTAAGGATTAGGGTAAAGGATCAGGTTCCTGTACCTGTGCTAGTGAGATACTCACTGCTCCCTATCAACAGTTACCTGTGATTTAGGGAAAATTTCTGCAGAGGTTTGCTATCCTGGCTTTTTTTTGCTGTGGGCTTCTACATGGAAAAGATGTGGGACAAAACTTCCCTCCAGGTGGGAGCAGGGGGACAGGTGACATGGGGTGTCCCATTTCAAACCCAGGGAGTCTCCAGGCACCATTTCCCCCAGCAGTTCACAGCCAGGCAGCCCAGACTCAGCTCACAGAGCAAATCTGCTGCTTTGCCATCTTGGTTTCATGTGGTAAAGGTTACTGCCGAGTTCAATTAAATACATGGGAAAATAAAAGGAGGAGCAGAAGTGATGTGCCTTGAGGCACAGAAGCCTTTGTGGTGCCTTTCACAGGTTCAATTGCATTGCTGGCAACTATTTTCAGCATTTTTTTTTTCAGCAATGTTAGTGAGGAGGGAGCAGAAAGAAAATAATTCTAAATTGATGTGCCCTAAAGGCTCATCTAGAAGATTTTCACTAGCTTCATAAAAGCTCTGTGCACTTAATCTAAAAAAATATAGCAAAATGGTTTATCTCCTTTGCATGGTCTTGTCTTTCAGCCTCTTGATTTTTATTGTACTATCCTTCTCTCTTAAAATTCAGAGAAGTGTTTGGAAGCTTACATACTATAAAATCAGTAGTTATGGGTCTGGAAGGATGTTTTGAGCAGCACTTCAGCAGGAAGATAAGGTCTGCACACAAGGTCAAGACTCCAGGGATGTCTCACTGGTGACTGGACACTTGTGAAGCCTCAGACTGCTGCAACACATCCTCCTCTAATGGGTGGGAACGATTTGTTGGGATTTGACCAAAAATTAATGATAAAATAGCTTTCTGGTGGGCAGACAGAAAAGCTTTAACACCACCAACCCATTATTGCTCGCTGATTTTAACAGCAGAGAATTGTACTTTCGGAGAAGGCAACTATTTCCACGAATAAAATCCGTGGTTGCTGTCCAGCACTAGGAGCGCTGTGAAGAACCACACAGGCTGTTCCTGGGGGCAGCATTTCTCAGCGACAGCTGCAGGAGAATTGCTCGGTGCTTTTCTCAGCAGGGAGAACACCCGTGTGCTCCGCGTGATCATCTGCAGGATTCACCGCCTGCCCCGCCGATCACCTGGTGGGTGGAGGTGGGGATGTCCTGCTGTCAGTGTTCAGAGGACGAGAGGAAGGGGAAGGCAGCTCCAGCTGGATTTTGTACAGAGCCGTTTGTTTCCAAAAGTGCCAGCAGATTTAAATTACTGCTGCGGTTGTCAACAAGTTCCCCCTGCATATTCTGTAATGATTAAGGTCCTTGGAGGTTTTGGATTGCTTCTGTTTCTCGGCGTAGCTGCAGATTGTGAACATAAGGGTTGCATCAAGGAATTTAAATAATTAATTGAAAGGCAGAGGTTCCTTTCCTTCAGTGCACTTTGGGTAGGAACATTCCTGCTGAGTCCACATTCGACTCACAGAATATTCCAGGTGGGAAGGGACCCACAAGGATCATCGAGTCCAGCCCTTCAGTGAATGGCCATGCAGAGATCAAACCCTGACCTCGGTGGTTTTAGCAGCAGGCTCTAAGTGAGCTGAGCCTCTGGTCTCTTGCTGCTGAAAAGAACAGCATGGTCAGGTAGCTCCATGTTAACTCAAAACTTGTCAGCTTTTGCACTTGACACAGAGCTCTCAGAAACAGCTGGTGCCTTGCTGCTATCAGCACCAGAGTGTTTTGTTTGAGGACTTAATCAACACGTTATTCTATTAGGAACCGTTTGTGGATTAGAATACAGATGTAGGATGATGGTTTCTGTGATTTAAAATGGGAAGGTAATTTCCTCAAATTCCAAACATGATGTGTTGTGGGGAGAAGCTGGGTGTGTTTTAATTAAGGAACACTGGTGAGAGAAATTTCAAAGACTGAGTTGTTTAAAGTTGTTTATTTATTTTTATTTTAATATTTATAGATATGTACAGAGGTCAAGGGATTGGCTGCACAGGTCACTACTTTTTTAACTTAGATGGTGAATAAAACTATCAATTATTCTTTTTTCACAGGAGAAGTATGTAAACATTCTTAGAATAGATTTTATTTACATTGAGGCTGCACTGAAAGTTCTACAGAAAGACAAGAAAACAGAAAAACTCGGGCAACCATGATGAAACAGCCCCTGTCCTGCTCCTGATTTGCTCTGAAGCCCAGTCTAAGCAGGTTGTGTGCCTTGTCTGGGCAAGGCAGGGCAGTGACTCTGCTCTTATTTGGCCAAGTCATTCAGCACATCAAGAAGGTTCAGATTGATGGTATGGCCAGTGTTTACAGAGCTTTATTTCTGAAAAAGAGAGAAAAATGTGTGTCCTTCTGCTCCATTGCAAAGGCTGTTGCTTTTTATGCTGAGCAGAGATGTGCTTGGGTTTTTTGTTTCCCTTTTGGAATTAATTGAAACTCTTTAACGGTGATTGAATTAAAAGCATCTTGTCCATATATTTTTATGATATTGCAAGAAACCTTATCTGGTACATTCCAGAAGAGACTTTTCATCCAAATTTATGATTCTGCTGTTCTTGATTCTAGCTGGTATTAGACACTTCAACAGATCCAGTATATTCAGGTTTTTGGGGCAGTATAAAAAGGTACATTTAACATTATTGACCTTTGATTTGGGAGTGGGTGTGGGGTAGGTTTCACCTTACATTTTCTTTGGAAAGGGATTGCAATTTTTTCCTTTTGCAAAAATTCAGCTGCAACAAAGTGAAGGTCAACATTTCGTGTGACATGACCTTTTGTTACTTGGGCTCCCTTCTAACCTTGTTCTCTGTGGTTTTATATGGCTGCAATTTCATTGTGCTTGCAGTGCATGGCACCATACCCAGGACTATTGTGCTTCTTCTGAAGACCTTGAGAGCAAGCTTGCTTTGGATGTCTCATGAGAGTTAACAGTTGGTTTTGAATCCTGCATGTACAGTTTAAGTATTAATTTAGCTGCTAGGCTGCTCTAAAGCTTCAGCATTAATCAGGAGTTAAGCAGTAATCCTGTCTTTCACAAACTTTTGTAAGTTTACAGAGTTACAGAGCTTCCTCTGGCAAAGAAATTGCTTGATCTTGTTAACAAGGAAAACAAGAAGCTTAAAGCCGACAAAAACGCCGTGTTGTTGTTTGGATTTTGATTCTATTTTTAATTTCCAGGGCCTGATCATAGCATGGTCCCTCAGTTTGCAGGCAAGGACATGAAATGTATCTCATGCACAACAGCAGATTTGCCCCAGCCTGTGCTGGGGGGACTGGGTGTTCTCAGACAGTCATGTTCCTTATCTCCTTCCTTTTCTCCCTAGTATCTTCCTGACTAGGAGGGCCTCTTAATTGGCTTCTTTCTTTTAATTGACCATCTCTCCTTCTGAATGGCAGTCAGTGCTGACCTGCTTTCTCTGCTGGAGATGCCTATTATTGTAGCTCTTTTGACACAAGCTGTTAATAAACTAAAATAAAAATAATGATAATAATAATAAAATATAGTTTTTCTGCCTTGTGGGTAAACAGAATCTTAAATGGTGCAATTTGCTTGACAACTCCCTTCAATGAGCAGGAGGGGGCACCTACCTATTTTCTTAAGCTTAGCAACTCTAATGTATCCCATATGGACAGGGAAGTAAGTATTTTTTCTAACTTGTACTTTTCTGTGCTGGTTTTAACACTTTCTGAGCAGATAAATCAGCAATTTTAAGAGCAATGTGTGATGATCACCTGTGAGCACGCAGCAGAGGTCACCTAGGGCTGTGTTTTAAGCTGAAGCCGGGGTGTGCTCGCTGTACCTCCAGAGATGTTTCTTTCAGCTCATTGCTTAGCAGACCTTTCCAGAGGCTTTTCCTGGTTTATTCTTAGCTTGTCCTGACACCCACGAGTGACTGCAGGAAGAGGGGTTGTCTGCATTGCATCACAGCTGTCAGCAGGCAGAACTCCTTCCCTTCCTTGGGCCCGTCCCAGCAGCAGAGCCACCGACCCTCGCCCGGATGTATTCCGAGGGAAGAGGCTGACTCACAGTGCTCTGCAAACTTGTGGGGGATCCTTCCGTAAAAGCAGCAGCGTGTTGATGTCATCCAAAAAAAACAAGAAGAGAAAAAAAAGCTCCTGCTCTCCTGTGAGTTATTCCTGTCCATTTGGCAATCTGCTCTCTTCCTCAGTTAAACACAGCACCGCCCTTGGTGTTCCAGCAGATTCGTTGCTGCTCAACCCAGGTACGGAATGAAAAGTGCCGTGTTAAAGATGTGACCACACAAAAGGGCTTGGGTGCTTACAGAAATGATTGCTGCAATCTATTCTTGAATACGCTGATTTTATAACTGGCACTTCGAGGAGCCTAGAGAGGCTGGGAGGATATTCTCCCTGTCTGACCTCTTGCTGGGTTTAAGACACTCTCTGGCTGAGTGTCTTCAGGGTTCACGCCTTGTCATTCTACATGGTAGGAGGAGACATCAGGAGATCCTACTTGATGCCAAAGCAGCTGATAGCTTCAAGAGAAATGACATTAGAAAGCAGTTTATTATTATAATGGGAAAACAAGAAAGGCCCTCTCTTCAGACCTTGTAAAATGTCCTTGGGTTGGTGTTGTGAAAGTGTGAGGGGATGTCTGCAGTGGTTTTCACACGGTGGTTTTGGCTCTGTATTGCCAGTCAGCAGAGAAGGGCTGATGGCCCCAAACCAGGTCAAGCATATTGTCACTGTGGCCTGGTCAGCAGCTGTGGGACTATCACAGGCCAGGGATTTGGCTGAAATTGTGCAGATAAAATAGCAGTATTCCTGTGACTATCCATCACCCACCACTGTTCTTTGCCTTGCTGTCAGGCCAGCGAGGTTTTCTTATCAAAATCCTTGTTGCTATTGTTGTGTTGGAGCAGGAATTAAGATAGGACTGCTGAGCTAGGGACAGACGAGTTCCTACAACCTTTGCCATGATAACACCTATACTGGAAGTAAAGAGTGCTCAGTACACAAGGCTGTGTTAAATATCCTGCTCTGTGACCTTTCTAAGAGAGCTGAAAGTGCTAATGGACAGGGTAGCCTGTGAAAGGATATGTGCTTTTAATCAGCTTCCCAATAGTAAGATAATAAAAGCACTAATCCTTTCAGGATTCTGCTTCTGTGATCTCTATCTCTATTTTCCAAGGTCACTAAAGGAGTAAGTGGAAGGGAAGATAAGGCGAGATAAGCTTCCAAGGAGTGGAACTGTAGAGAAGTGAAAAACATCACACCCACCAGATAGTTCTGCTTCCAGCTCCCAGTGAGGGAGTCAAACCATGTAGAGAACAGTCAGTGGTTTCACAGGGCACAGCAAATTTCCAGTGCAGCGTGAACTTCAGCTTGTTGTCCCAAGCACTATTTGATACTTTTAGACTGAAAATTTGGACCTTTTCTTCTTAACAAATGATGGCTTGAAGGAGTGGAGGGAAGCTATTTTTATACTTGGCTCTGATTTGGTTTGGCTTCAATGAGTTTTTGAAATTTCCTTAGAACTTCTACAGAAAACAGTCCACTTACCCCCCAAAACTATCATCTGCTGCAAGTAAAAAGAAAAACTATCAACCCCACTCTTGCTGAATTGTTTTAACTTAACAGGTTGGATACAGTAGCAAAAAGGTGTCATTTAAATATCCAAAGTTGTTTGAGTTTTCATCTGTGGTGAACTCTGCCCCTCAGCAGCAGCTGTCCCTTTTCCTTTGGCTTCATTAGGCTCTGCATATGAGAACCAAGCAGCTCCTTTCAGAGGTGCCCAGTGACAGGACAGGGCCAACAGGCACAGGCTGAAACACAGGAAGATCCATCAGAACAGAAGGGAAAAGTTCTGTACTGTGAGAGCGACAGAGCACTGGAACGTGCCCAGAGAGATGGTGGAGTCTCCTGAGAGTTTCAAACCTGCCTGGATACCCTCCTGTGCAAACTGCTCTCCGTGAGCCAGCCTGGGCAGGGGGTTGGATTAGATGATCTCCAGAGGTCCCTCCCAACACCATTTCATCTGTCATTTCGTGACCAAGCGGCAAATTTTATTCTCCTCCATAGAAAATGCATTTTTGTCCAGGCCTCAATTCTTCTTTCTTTAATGTTGGTATAAGTAGAACAAGCAAGTCCTGGAACAATAAATAATTACTTACTGTATATGTTTTTGTTAATGAAGAGACATAGCAAAGTCCCAGATTGTGGTGCAAGATTTGCTTTGATTGCCAAAGCAGAGCTCTTGTTCACACCCAAGTTCTGTTCCTTACCCAGTTCCTGTGGAGCTCCCAGGGAAGGGCCCCCTGTGATGGACAGGGTGTGCAGGAGGCCAGCACTGACCCACAGGTGTGTGTGTGTGCAGAGGTGATGCAGAAACGTGGAGCAGTGGTGATGGATCGTGGGCAGCAGGATTAAGCAGTGCTTTCATATGCCAGAAGAAATCTTGGGATCTAATTGGAACTTTTCACATCAAATAAACTGCAAAATTTAATCCCTGATTATTCCAGCCTGGGAACATTTTCCTTTGATTTGCTGGCCATGTACTTTTTCTCTCCAGAGCATTACTGTCTGTGTTGAAGCCTGGTTTTATTGCATATCATGGCTCAGTAATGATTTTTATTTTTGGTGTACCATGCTGTGAACATCCAGGCCAAATTGTTGACAGTCTTAATGTGTTTTGAAGCAAATGCATTTCCTGAGGTACAATGTGTTCCACGTTATCCTTCAGTTAATATATCAATTCTTCTGCCTCAGGCAGAGCTACTTAGGCTGATGTCTCTTGGTTGTTGCTTTTAATTTGAATTCAGTTATGGACATTGAAGAAACTGTCTCAGACATTACAATTGCTTTGAATTCACAACAAAAATGGTCCATGAGCCACCAGACTGTTTTCAGACATTCACACTGAATGCTGAAATTCAGACTGTGAATCTACCTTAGACTGTGCCAGGCAGCTGTAGAGTATTGCACAGGACAGCAGAGATATTCAAGTTGCATTGCAGTTGAATAAAATAGGCTGAGCTCCTCTGCTCAATTAATTGCTGAGCATTTAGCTGCCCTCAAATGGAAGGGTCCTGTTCAGGTTTCCCCACCCTGCCTTCACTCGTGGCTCCATGCTCCCAGCACTTCTCTTGCATTAGTTTTTGCCTTCAGTGAATCCATTAGTATCTCAACTCATTAAATTAGCTGGGATATTTCCCAGCTGAGAAAAAACATTAAAATAAAGATTAAAAAAAAGGGAAAAAAGCCCCCCCTAGGCTGGTGAGCTCATTCCAAAGTACTGAATTTCAGGCATGATGAATAGCTGGTCCAAAACATGCCCAAAATTATGTTTTCGCTCCGGTGTCTGATGAAACAGCACCAAGACATGAGAGGTCTGTGAAATCCTCATGACTGGCTTAATTTTACCATCTCCCTCTGTCTTTCTGTTACTGCTTCTAGTCTGACAAGCAGAGTGGCAATCAAAGAGTTGCAGTTTGATAGAAGGATGTGCTTTGCTCTCGTGGCTGAGCTAAAAGCTTGAAAAGCTCGAGTGTGAGCACTCCAGGTTTCTGGAGTGAGAATCCAGGATTGAACCCACCTGGGGGTGTTGTGTCTGCTCCCTTGCTTCTCCCAGGTTTTATTTCCAGGATATCAGGCCTTGATTTATCTGCTTGGAAATTGAACTTAAGTATGTTTGCATGTTGTGCAGGTAGTGCGTGTCTGAAAAGCTCTTTGAGGGCCTGAGATAATAGAGAAGTTGTGTAAGAACTTGTAATGAAGGAATCCCGCTAAATTAGCTGTTAGGCTTTCTGTAAAGGTTTTCCTGTGGATATACCCATAGATTGGTGTTATAAAGATACTCTGAAATATAGTCAGGTGAATTAGTTCACCTAAAGAAAGGACATGTCTAAAATGTTCTCCCATTTCTCTCTGTATCTAACACAAGCTGATTTCTAAGATGCAAAGCCAAAAGAAACCCAGGTTGTGGTGTTCTCCATTTTGCTCTTTCTTTCTTTCCTATCCATTTTGACAGCTTGCATGGCTCCTGCCCCTGGCCAGGTATGAAAGTAGAAAGTTGGCTGTGTCAGCCACAGGACACCTTCAAACCTGGCTTAAAGCAAGACTTGCTGAGGATTTTGTGGGGAGACTTCTTCACCCTGACCCTGCACCCAGTGGGCAGTTCACCAGTTACCCTGGTCCTGTTGGATGGGTCCTGGGGCTGGTGAAAAATCCATCAGTGTCATTAAGATGTGGAGCTGAGCTGATTAGTCATGCTGATTTACAGCGGTGACTAATGCTTGGTGAACTTCTGAGCGCAGTCTGAATTTTGGGCAAAGCTGTTTGCTCTGTGGCACTTCCCTGGTTTTGCATATGATTGAGAGAGAGTGGCCTTTTATCTGTAGGTGAAACAATTTTGGCTGCCCTCTGACAGCTTCTCACAAGGATACTGGGACTTGAGACAAACATGAATCAATTGGCTTCTGAGAAAAAAATTCTGAGAACTGGCTCTCTGCCACTCTGCCTGGAAATGGGACAAAAGTAATATCATTGCTCCATTCTCTTTCACTTTGCTGAAAATTTTCCTAGCCAAAATCCTCAGGCTAGAAAAACAGTTCACAAAACCCAAAAAAAAAACCCCTCAGCAATCTGGTTTTGTTGTCAATAATGACAGGATTTAGGGTGACTGAAAACCCCTAAGTACTTGGCTTTCCTTGGTGAACCGAAGCAGAGAAATATGGATTGAACAGTCAAGTGCTAATCTGTGAAGAGCAAGTGGTGTGATTTTTGCCTGGGGAGGAGATGATGGTGGGGTGTGAGTGATGCAGAGCAGGGCTGGGGACTCTGGAACCAGCAGCTCCTGCTCACACCAAGGAGCTTCACTCCCCATCACTCCCCCCAGAACTTCCTCACCTGGGAAACCTGTGCTCCAAGGAAGGTGTTGACTCAAAGACGTGGTTTCAGGGTGTTTAGTCCGCCTTGATTCTGCGTGTGTGAAAGACAGGAAAGGTGAGGGCAGGTTTGAATGGGAAGGCAGGAATATGAATGGGAAGAAGATGCTGGAAGTGTATCTGTTGGTAAGTAATAATTAGAGTAAAAGGAATTTGTTCAAGATTTAAGATGGCCTTAGGTGACAGTGTTCATTTTTTTCCCCCAGTGAAACAGTGCTAAGGAAGATTTCCATTGTTATAAAATGAAAGTGCTCTGAGGACCATGAACATATTGAATAAACTTAGATGAATCAGTAACTTGTATTGAATAAGAAAAAAAAAAATGCAGCAGGAGCCCTTTGGGGAAACCCTCCGCAGTGGTTTAAGGCTGGGGCTGCACCTGGGGACAGCAGAGGTTGTCGCTTACCAGAGGGGAGGATAATTTACCTTTAATGATACAAACACACTTTTTAAAAGTCTTAACAAGTTCTCAGTCCTAATTAAGAAAGCTTGAGCAGCCAGCAGGGGGGCAGGGCCTGTCCTGGAGCTGGTGTGACACGGGGTGCAGTGTCACCTGCTGGGCTCTAGTGCCAAAGCTGCGACATTCCCAGCTCCGGAGTTAACCTCTGCCAGCTGAAGCTCTGGGCATCTTTCGGCACCTTAAATTTTGTCTAATTTATTGACAGGATTATTATATTCATATTTCCCAGCATTTCGGAAGATGCAAAACCAGGCTGGTTTCAGTGTAATCTCTGGAATGTAAAAATGCATTTGTGTGATTTTTCAGGGTCTTTTATGCTCAATAACACATTTTTGTTTTTCCATTCTTGTTTAATTCATTTTGGATTGAAAGGATGCCTCTAGAATTAAGTATGTTCTTACCAGTTTAAAACACTTACTAATAATATATTTGGACCTTGAACAGAGATTAAATTTTATTGTATTATTTACTTTTAGGCAGCTTAAAATCCTTAATTGTGAGAAAATTCTGCCTTGAGTAACTAAGTCTATAATTCTGAATGAAACCGATTTAGCTGATCCCATAAATAATTAGTGAAACTGGAAATCAGATAAATGCTGATTCATTAGCATCTGGTTTTACATTATGAATGTAAGAAAATATGAATGGGAAGAGGATGCTGGAAGTGTATCTGTTGGTAAGTAATAATTAGAGTGAGTAAAAGTAATTTGTTCAAGATTTAAGATGGCCTTAGGTGACAGTATTCATTTTTTTCCCCCAGTGAAACAGTGCTAAGGAAGATTTCCATTGTTATAAAATGAAAGTGCTCTGAGGACCATGAACATATTGAATAAACTTAGATGAATCCATAACTTGTATAGAATAAGAAAAAAAATAAATGTATTGATTATTCTCTGGATTTTCATCCAGGATTTTGAGGATTGTAGAACTGGTGAGAGCAAAATGAGGCAAATGAATTGAAACACTGCAAAAACGGAAGGAAAAACTTGTCCCACCCACTGCAGGGAAGAAACTTCATACCAGCATGAATCTCTCCTAGTTTGGTGTCTCAGGGACAGGACACACTGTGGTTGTGGAGCTGCTGGGTGGGAGCTGTTGTTTGATGCTGCCACATTTCTTCCATCTGCAGGGTTTTCTTCAGCCGCTTTGTGGGCAGCTGGTTGTGAAGGATTGGCTGCTGATGTGGCTTCTGGTCCTCATTTCTAACCCTGAAAATGTACAAAGTACTCCCTGCATCTCGCTCTTCTGCACAGCAGAATTACCTCAAAGCTAAGAGCTCTCTCTGTCCCTATCTCATGAACCTTTGTTATATTTTCTCTTCCCTGTCCAGCTGCAGAGAGGAGGGATAGAGGGGCTCTGGAGGGTGTCTGGCATCCAGGCAGGGCCAACCCTACTCCTACAAGTGCAGGAGTGACAGGATCCATGACACTGTGAGCCTGGCAGGGGTCAGTTTGTGCTACAAAAATATCTGGGAATCTTACATGAAACACCAGAAGAAATCCCACTGCTACAATAATTTTTTTTAAGCGTTTGATCTGCAAGAGACCCACTGCAAACCAGCAGCTCTGCTGTTTTTGCAGTGCCTCCCCCACACAGTGCTGTGCCTTGGACAGCAGAGAAGGATGTTGCTCTCATCTCTTTGGAAATTTCATTCTCCTTCCTGGCAGTGGGGTGGGTCCTCAGGTGTTTCAAATCAGTCCTCCCCACCCTCTCTGCCCCCCTAAAAGGTTTTATCTTCACAGGGATTGTTCTGTTCTCTGACCTGGGTTTTGGTGAGCTGGCACTGATTGTGTGCCTGTGCAAGAACTGAGCTTTAGGTGCCAAAACAGACCCTGGACAAGCTGAGATGAGCACACTGGAGTCTCTGAGCCCGGGCTGGAGGTGAGGGATTGCAGCTGCTGAGCTGAGAACTCAGGAATGCATCCTGAAAATCCTTGAAAAAAGGTGTCAGAGATCCCACTGACCTAAGATCTGTGGGAAGCTGTTTTTAGCTCTCGCTCATGATGTTGGCATAAGCTGCAGATGCCTGAGTTTTGTGTCCTCTGCTTTGTATCTGGTATGCAATGAGTAGTTTCCTCATCCTGTAGTGAGACAGCGCTGTCATTGCCATGATTCATCACCTCACTATTGTTCTCTACATGATTTATCAACCCAAAGCCAACTTTAAGAAAATGCCCACGATGTTTACAAGGCCGGGGAAAAATACTCAATAAAGAAACGAGCTCTGTAGATAATTAGAGATTGTGGTCATGAGTAATACCTTATGGAAATGGCCAGTTCTGTAAATATTTGGGTAAAATTCAGAAGTACTGAAAAGTGAATGAACAAATAGGAATGGACTAAGCATTCAACTGCCCCCAGTGTAGCCCCTGAACATCTGTGGGCAAATGTTTGTGAGCAGAATCAGCCCATAGAGTCTGTGCATTGTGTACTTGCTTCCATTTGAAGAAAATATGCACAAACCCTCTACGTTACAGCATTAACTCACAAATCCATGCCCTGGGTCTACAGGCTGTTTGCTGATGCTCAGTGTAGCTTGGTGGAGGGGCCAAACTTCAGGCTAGTTCCTGAAAAGGTGACCCAATAAGTGAACTGCAAAGCTGTGCTCAAGTCCCACAGTTGTGGTTTGGAAAAGCAAAGTCCCAGCTCTTTCCTTCTGCTGCCTACTTACTTTTTCAGTACCCTTGTTGAAGAACTGGAAATGTTTGGAAAAACTCAGACTGGGCATCCTTCCTTCTTTAAGGCTTTTCTTTTTTTTTTTATTGGTCCTTTTAAGAGTAACTAAATACATCATAATATACTTTCAATAGCCCTCTGACAGAAATCTTTCTTTTGCCCTTCTTGCAATGTAGGTGGCCTTTGTCATGTTTTCAACATACTCAAGAGAAATATAGTCACAAAGATTCAGAGACCTGAGGCAACGTGGGTTTTCATTTTGCTGCTTTCTTCCTGCTCCCATCCTATCTGAAAATCAAGAGAGAGATGAAAAAACCCACACTTTCCAATTTCAGACATTTATTTTGCAGATACCAGTAGAGGGATCCTACCAGGTCATGATTTCCTTCATGTGATTCACGCAAGCCAGTTTCCCCCCGGCTGAGTGTTCTTGAGGGTGATCTCTCTGTAGCAGAAAAGAAAAAAAAATCCCAATTATTGCTTTCAGCAGAGGTTAAACAAGCTGCCATCTTGAGCAGCTTGGAGGCAGTAAACTGTTCCGAGCCGAGCTCAGCTCCAGGCACGCTTCCCACGTGAGGCTCTGGCCCTGGCTGCATGCAAACTGTGAGCTGTGTTCTTGATGCTCCAGGGTCTATTAAGTTAAGAAACATTTCTCTTTGTACAGAAACTCTGTGAGCGATGCGTGCCAAAGCGACACGTGGATTGTCACATTTTTTGGGGGGCTCTGATCTGCTCTGTTTGCCAGGGAAAGCGTCGCTTACGGGCTGAGTGACAGCCCGAACCACAGAATGAGGCTCCCAGAAAGGCAGCCCCAAACCTCTGCAAGTTAAATAAACTTCTGGGAAGTTCAGAGCGCTCTTAGTTGAACCATAACTAACGGCAACACGTTGGGGGAAAAAAAAAAAAAAAGAAATTATCAGGTAATTATTAGAGAACAATAACATTGTTAGGCTGATTGGGCTATGCACCAAAGGGCTGTCAGTCACGGTTGTTATGAAAAGCAGAGCATTTAGAGGCTGTCAATCATACCTGTTTGTAAAAGCTGAAGGACTTCAGAAATTGTTACGCCTGAATTTACCAACTGCAGAAATAACAAAAGCACCAGAGGCTCATGCAGACCCATATTACAGTTTATGTGGAAGCTCTTGCGTGAGTTTATGCCTTTATTCATCTGAAAATATCTTATGGCACTGGGAATTTGGAAAGGTGTATTTTGTCAGCTAGCTCCTTTATAGCAGTCATTGTTGGGTTTTTTTTGGGTGTTTTTTGGGTTTTTTTTTAAGGCTGCTTATGTGTGTCAAATCTCATAACAAAAAGTAACTTTTGTTACATTCCTTTGCTGTGAAGCAAAAAATGTGTGAGTTAGTATCCAAATAGCAGAGAGCTGTACCAGAGCCCTTCAGCTTCTTGAGGTTCACACGTTACTGCATCTCCAAAACACTGTGGCAAATACCAGCTGGAGAATTTAAAAGGATTCAGGAAATCCTTAACATGGAGGTTCTCACCTGTAAATGTTGTGGGAAATAACCTGACAAAGACCTGTGGGACCTTTACTTTTGAGAAAAGTGTTGAATGTACATAACCACCTGATTTAAACCAAAAGTAGAAGTTAATTGTTTGNCTTCCCTTCCCTTCCCTTCCCTTCCCTTCCCTTCTCCTTTCTCCTTCCCTTTCTCCTTCCCTTTCTTTTCCCTTCCCTTTCCCCTTCCCTTTCCCATCTGTTTAAGAGAGCCAAGCCATGAGCAGGGGCTTCTCCCCACTCTCTTCCTCCAGGATTAACAAAGTGCCCAATTCAAGGACACCAAGGTAATAATTACAATAATAATTTCTGGCAAGGGTGGAAGGCATCAGTCCTCAGCTCCTGGTGCTGGGCCTGGTGACATGAAGCTCCCAAAATGAGATAAAATAATAAATAAAATCATCACTCCTAGGTAGTGTTTAATGCCACAGTTATTCACGCTGGGGCTCCCACAGGGCCCAGAGCAGCAAGAAACCTGCTGAAAGCCTTAGGGGTTCTGAGAGAAACCCAAACTACACTGATTCCTTGATGGAAGCCTTTCATAGTAACAGGAACCCATGATTTATTCAGTAAGAAATGGGTTTTCAAGCAGTGCTGTAAACACTGAACATGCAGACACATGTTTGCACCTGGCCTGGTTATTAAATGACTTCCAAATCCAGGGCACAGTGGAGTGATGCACAGTGCAGACTTTCAAAGGCAGAAATGTATCTTCAGAAAGCTACTTCATCCCAAAAAGGTCCACAAGTCCAAAGCCATGCAGAGCCAGAGGCAGGAATTACATCCTTCAGAAGAGTTTCTGAGGTGGAAATGGCCCAGACCACCTTCCCTGGAATGTCCTCAGAGCATCATCCTGCCAAGGCAGGAGCTGCACTCACACAATGGGTAGTTAATTCAGTGAGTTATTAATGCAAATGTTAATAATTGAACTCAAGTGGTTAATGAGTTTCTAGAGAAAAGATCAAATTATACTCCTCAGATGCGGAGTTAGAATTTTGCCTAATTAGAAGAAATATGTTTTTCCCGTGAGGGGCAGTTGCTGAAGTGACAGTTTGGAGTCTGTTGTGACAGCATTTGCAGAGATGGGTGCCAGCCAAAGAACAGAGCTTTTTTAGTATCTCTGATAGCATAGTAGTTTCTTTCGGAGGCATAATTATGTTGCATTCTTTGCAGAGTTCATTAGGGAAAGAAAAACAAAGAACTTGTGTTCCATGTGGTTGATGTTCACACATTTTTATCTGAGTGTGATAGAAGAAGCTGTTGGATCCTGAGAGTAACATGGTGTCTCTCTCTTTCACTGCTAGCCTAATAACTCAACCAGTGCTAGATGCAGAGCTCTTCTAGCCCACAGCTGTTTTTCAGGAGTCCGTCTTTTTCTTTTTTTTTTTTTTTCCTTTTCCCCCTCAGTTAAATCTCAGAATGTGTAAAAATGTTTGAAGGCTCATGTAAACTAGTCATCTCAACTAGAAATAAATTTGTGGAGCCATTCCCAACCAGCTACAGTAATAATTACTTCCTTCCTTCCATCTTACAAGCAAATGTGGTGAGTAAAGCTCTGAGTGAGATGCTGGGGTGGTGCTGGCACCCCTAAAACACAGCCCGTGCCAGGGCCCAGAGCAAAGTTATGAGCAAGAGCTGCTCCTTTTCTGACTCTTGTTTTGTGAAATCTTCTCAACCTGGGACATATACTGCAGGGATTTTATGAAGCAATTTCTTAGAAAAGCCCAGCCAAAGCTCCCTGCGACTCTCTGTTGGTTTATTCACACTTGCAGAAGCTTTTTCCTTTGCCTAGGGCAAAAAGAAACTCTTCCTGCTGCAGAAACTGGAGAACTCACCAAAATTAGGTATAACCCTCCAAAATTTTGTAGAGAAACCTGATGTGGGTTTAGTCACTTGGTAGTGCTGCTCCAACCTTTTCAGGCAATTTGCTGCCTCCTCCCTGCAGCTGAGGAGACTTTTCCAGCCTGCAGGAACTCACAGTGGAAATATTCCCTTGTCAAGAGTATTTTCTGGCTGTAACTCTAAGCTATGAGCTGTGAAGATAAATCATAGCAACTGTGCCACTTTTGTTTTGGAAAGAAGCTGGTGTTACCCCAGGATACAGCTGTCACTGGGAAAAAAGGAAGGGTGGAAGATACTTTTTAAAATCAGATAGGAAAATGGTGCTCAGCATTCAATTCTTCCCAAACCCTCTTCCAGGTGGAAAGGTCCTTACACAGATAACAGGGCTTTGAGGCTGAGATTGTGATAAGAAAAAAGCCCCAAACCCAGAAGTCTATTGTTATTCTCATTCCCTTTTTCTTTTTTTTTTCCCTTTTACCCCTTAGATTTTTTTTTTTTAGAAAAAGAAATTATTACTGAGTTATTTATTAATGACAACTGGACTTAGATCAAAACCATGAATGGATATTATATAGATGTTGCTTCAAATATATTTGCATACATGTACAGAAAACTTATTACCTTCCAGCCTGAGCTAGATGGTGATAAATTGGGAAGAAATCTTAGTTTGACATGGCAAAGGGTTCTGGTAGGGCAGACAGGCTCTGTTCTTAGATCACAAAAAACAGTGCAGAGCTTGGGATTCTGTGAAAAACCTCAAAAGCACCAAAGGGGAAAAAAAAAATCCCAAAAACAAAACAAACCAACTCATAAAATAATGGATATCCTGGCAGGAGGAATGGAAGAATTCAGGAATTCCCTGATGGTTTGTTGCTATCACTGGATCAGCTCTGCAAGTGAGGCATGTTGAAGCATGGCAGGAGGAGAGCGGGATGGATAAATGCACAGCTGTTGTTCCTCAAAAATCAGAGCTAAAGCTCATAAAAATCATATGTATGGCTCTGCTTTTGATGGCTCTGTGTGAGGTACACCACAGCAAATGTGCTTCTTTTTACCTGCATTGATAGAGAGATTTTCTAAATCATATTTATCTAAGAAAATATTTATTAAATCCTTTCAAGTCCTTGTCTTGCCCGGAATTGTTTAGGATTGTAGCTTTGCTCATGTTTTCTTTGTGTACAGTTTGTATCGTTGAGGGCCTCCTATTTTCTGACTTCACAAAGGATGCCAGAAAAATAATAATACAATCAGGAGCTGACCTCTGGTGAAGCGTGATCAGGGAGGTGCAGTGCTGTTATTGTCAGAGCAGCCTTGGTGGCCCTAAAGTACAGGTTAGGACTGGGGGGTGGGGGTTACCTTTTTTTTCTGTGTGTCTCTAATTTTCATTTTGGCTTCTTTAATTTCTGTTGTGATGCTGGCAGCAGAGATTAATCTGTTCTCCAAAAGGGTTTTAATCGGAGGTGATCTCACTAGTGAGGAAACATGTTCAGCTGACACAACATCTGTAGGCTAAAGGCTGGTGAAAGCCACACACACTCCTCTTTTAGGAGGTGTAACCTGTCCTTGTACTCAGGCTCTATGGGCTTTGGCTCATATAAGGTTTCTGTTATGCCCTGTAAATACTAAAAAAAAAAATTCATCTGGATGTGGAGCTTTTAAAAAAATCTCTCATTGAAGTCGTTGAGTGCAAAGTCACTGGCCTTAAGATAACTTTTAGAAACATGAGTCAAGTGCCCAAGATCATAAAATTCAGAAGATAACCCTGCTTTTATAGATATTTTTGCTTTCTGTTTCTGGAGCCTTTAGGAGGTGTATTTTTCTTGTTTTGTCTGCAGCCCTGAGACCTCCTGTCTCAAAGGACTGGAATTTAAAAACCCAAGTCGCAAGACACTAAAAGACTTGCAAGGGAAACCTATGGCAGTTTGCAGTACTGGACAAGTTTCATTTTTCCCAAAGTAATATGAAAGCAGGGATGGAATAACTCACAGTGCCACTACTTCTTATAGCTGCTCTGTGCTCTTGCAGCTTAAAAGAAAGGAAGTAAAAGGAATTCATTTGATATTTAATAGTAGCAAGTGGGAGCAAGAAGTATATTAAGTTGTTTACAGGAATTCCTTATAATCTTTTAAAAATAAATTTATGATTGAAATTCAGCCTTGTCCTGTATTTCAGTCATTCCTTTAAAAAAAATAATAAAAAGCAGCTTATTCTGTGTTTTTCCTGTTATGTTTTAAGACTCAGATCTGTGAGGGGCTATCTCTGCTTTTCTCCTGGGAGGAAGCAGGATGGAAACATTTGGCTTTGATGTAAGCTCTTGCTTTTTCCTTGGTCTTTATTCATATGTTTTTAGAGAAGTGCATTCTTTTAACAAGCAGGCCACCAAGACAGCTCTAGTTCTCAAGAACTAAGCCTTGTTTTCCCAGCTTTTTCCAGCCTGCCCAGCCAGCTGCACTGGTGGAAGTTGCTGTGAGGCCTCTCAGCTCTCATAGAGCTGGGTGAGAAGTGACCTGTCCATGAGCTCTGGGGCAGGGTGGTGTTGCTCTGCACCTGGTAGATGTTATATAGGTATTAGATGTTTTATGTATAAGGAAAAAGGGTCTCAGTTTCCCTCCAGGACCTTTTAAGGGAAGAACATCAGAAACTTCTTTGCTCTCCTGGCGGTAATTGGCTCAATGCCGAGACAAAACCACTGGGTCTCTTTAGCTGTTCCTCAAAAATGCAGCTGTTTTCTATTGGGCTGCTTGCCAAAAAACCCACCCAAATCCTTCTGATGCCTTGGGGAGGCTGAGCTGGAACAAAGACTGGACAGAGCTGGAGAATAAAGTAGAGATTTATTAAAAGGCCTTTAGGACACACCTTGGGCAGGACAAGAGCCTGGCCAGGGCGACACCCAAGGTGGACCCAAAATGGTCACAAAATGGACAAACGGTCACCAGGTCTCACACTTTGGTAAGTTTTGGTCCATTTGCATATTGGGGTTTAATTGTCCAATTCCAGCTCCAGGTTGTGAGGTCCCATCCTTCTTGTTCCTCCCTTCAGCCACCCTTGTTTGTGCTTTTGGGCCTGAAAGTTGTCCTTGGTGTGCAGCAGGAAAAGGATTTGTTTTGTGTCCCTGCTGTGTGCAGAGCTGAGTGACACTGACTGTGAGCTCAGAACTGCACCCCTGGGCAGCACAGAACCTGAAATACATGAGACCTCAAACTTAAGGCATCAGTTCAATATTTAAGGGAGAGCACAAGGCTTCTGAGTGCATTTTTGGGGTGTTGTAGCAGGTGTGTAGGACCTGTCTCTACACTGTGAATGGCTTCGTTCTTTTGTTTTCTATTATTTTCTTCTTTAATTAAAACCTTTTTTTTTTTTGCTTTTTCAAGACACGTTCAATGACACCATCTCGAAAGTTATTTTAATCCATTTTCTGTGATGTGCTGGACCCTCAGAGTGTGTTGGAGCTAAAAACACCTGGCTCAGTGAGAATTCCAACAGGGTGGTTCTGTCTCATCCTCCTGAGCAGCAGCAGATCCCTCCGTGCTGGCACTGAGCTCTGGGTGGGGAGTGCAGCCCCCGGGGCTCTGAATGAACCCTGTGCTCTCATTGAGAGCTGGGTCTCGTGTTCCAGGCCTGCTGCTCTGCCACACGAGGATGGTGTTTTTTGGCAGAATAAAGCCCTCCTGCGTCCAAATGACTACAATCGTGCTTTTATCTGGAAAGCACCAAGTATAATCTGCTTCAGTTTTCTAAATGAGTTTAATGCTATAGAAGCATCAAAGAGAAAAAGTTTTGTTTGGTATTGTTATGCCTTATGAATCCTCAATGAAGTTACAATCTCTACGTTTTGGTACTTGGGTTTTTTTGGCTTTCATCCTTGGTTCTGTGCTTGAACAATGTCTGTCCTCCCACACAGCTTTGCTGGGGAAGTGAAAGCAGGATTAAGTTAATATTTCTTTGCTTTTAGAGCTCTTCTCTGCCCAGGACAGGGTTGTCTGCAGGCTTTGTGGGGCTCAGGTCCCTGAATTTGGTGAAGTTTCTGTGCCTTAGGTCAGTGTATGCAATGGTAATAATACTTTCACCATCCCTTGGTCTTCAGCAAATGTAAAGTCTCCCAGCTTGGCAGTAATGAAAGAGATTCAAGGTAATGTGTCTTAATTTGTGCTTCTATCAGCTCAAACAGGATCCTCTTGTGTCCCATGCTTAGTTTTGATTGATACAAACTGCTGCAAGAGGGTTTCTTGGTTTGTTTCAGCTGTGCATAGGTGACTTTCTCCAGTGTTTCAGAGATGTTTGGTTTCTAACATCTTCCACCTCAACAGCTCTCACAGCCACAGATAAACACCGACACTGCAGCTGGCTTTGAAATTCTCAGTTTTGCTCAGGAGCTGTAAACTGATATTTCTACCCACTCTGTTTAATGACTGCCGGCTGCCTGATCCATCCCTGAGGTTTTTAACAGCTTGTATGGTGCTCCCCACTTTGGTGAACACGTGTGCCTTCATCCAGTCCTCCTTCCTTGCGCAATGGTGGGCGTTCCCAGGTTTTGGTAATGCTCTGGAATAAAGTCCAGGTGCCTGTTTTGCCGGATCTCCTTGCTTTCTTCGAAGTGTTGTGCAGTGGCACATCACCACCAGCAGCTTTTGCTGTCCACCACTCGATGATGTTCTTGCCCAAAGGAGTTTTGCATCGCACAACATCTCCCTGTTTTCTGTCAGTGTCTGCACTGAGCTCCTTGGTTTTCTGACAGCTCAGACTAAAGGGCTTGAGTAAGATACTGTTTTCAAGGACATCGAGAAGTCTGTTATAATTTGGAGCAGAGCATTCCACCTAGGGCAATAAATAACATAAATCTCATGGAAACTTTAGCTGTGTAACTGGAAACCTGGCTTGTGTCACACTCCACGCAGGAGTTCTCCTGCAGTAAAGTTCAGATGTTCACATATTCAGATTTTATTCTGCATCCCACCTTCTTCAGCCTCAAGTAAGGGGCACCTGTCAAAGGAGTGAATTTGTTTTTACTTCTGGGAGTTCCTGAGACAGTTCAGTAAAGACCCTGTGAGCTGCAGGCACGAGCTCAAAACCAAGCACCCCACTCATCAGCCACATGATTATCCACTGATTTTTCCTCTAAGTTGTTGAGGGAACAGCAAGGAGTGGTGGCAGCAGGGTGTTGTGCCACGTCCCCTTGGTGAAGGGCACAATTTCAGCCTCACAAACTGAGTCCCACCATCAACGTGCTGGGACATGCTCCTGTTGACCCGTGTGGATGAAGCTGATTTCAGCCTCACTGAGTAGTTGCTACTTCTGATTTCCATTTGGGCAGCTTAACTTGATAAACTGGAATCTGAAGGATGTGTTGGCTACTTTTTTTGCCCTTTATACCAAATCTTCTCTGAGGGTCAGGTGTGTGTGAGAAAAAAACATTGCCAGTGTAATTTTTAATTACATGATGGTATTTATTACATGACCTGCACAGGGAAGTATTTTATTGCCTGTCAATTAATGGAAGTAACATAATTGTTTCGATTTTACACTATAATTATTTATCAAAACATGTTTGTAATGGTTACACTGCCAGGTGTAAAGCTGCTTAAAATATTGTTACTTATCTTTAGATATTGTCATGACCACTTGCTTGTCTTGGTAGTGGTTTTGGAAAATGGAAATGTAAGAGATACAATTTACTGTCACAGAACTCGGGACATGTTTGTGTTATTGTACAAATATATCCAGACCCTGTTTCTGCAACTGTTCCAAGTTTGCTGATACAGAGGACAAGACCTCCCTTCATCTGTAATGTGCAGGAAATGGGCAAAAAAATGGTAGCAATGCAGGAATGAGGGCTTTGGGATTTTGATTCTTGGCTTTCCTGTTTGCTACTAGGTCAACAGGTCAGCATAATTAATTAATCCAGCCTGCAGAGATGTTGTATCTATTTGTCACCAGGCGAGTGTGCCTCGGGAATCCCAAACTGCCCTTGGTGCAGCTCAGCACTGACAGAGCTGACTCCCAGACACAGCCTGGCTCCTCATCCTCATCCCCACCCTGGCCAGAGAGGTAATTAATGGGCTCAGTGTCCAGAGAGATTTCTCTGCTGCTGATTCCCTGCCTCCCCAAGCTCATTTGATGTCTCTGTGCAGTGCTTGCTGTTTGCTGTAGTTGCACTTATGAGCTAAAGCAATTTCTGTCTCAAACTGCTTCACTGTTTGAACTTTGGCAAGAAAGGGACACACTCCTCGCTCAAAGACTTCAGATGTTGCCTCCAAACACACTTTTGCTGGACTCACTGGACACAGCAAAACTCTCAATCCCTTATGATCAATAGTGTCAGCACCCAAATGATTTTGGTTTGTGGTGATAGTGAAGTTGTTGGAGATCAGAGGCAGGGATGATGGACTTGCCCTGTTGTTTTTGAAGGAGCATTTCCCTCGTGTGAAGGGCTTGTTGCTACCAGAGGAACAGAAGTGTTTCTCTTTCAAACACACTTTCAGTGTGTGTGGATGTGTGCTGTTTTTCTCCCCTTGACAATTGGTGGTTTGTCACTTCCTTAACTCTGAGCTGTTCACAGAGATATTACGTCGCTGACAAAGTGGAAGCAATTTAGTAATCACTTGCAAGAGAAAATCGACACCATTAGAGTTCAGCTGTCTTTGTTTCAGCCATTAAAATGCAGACACTACCTGATTCATATATAAATTGCTATGATAGTTGCATTATTTTTCCTCAGCAGGGTTGAGCAAAAAAGGTGTTTGGTGGCCTCCCTTTGATCCACCCATGCTGGTGTGACCCTGGAAGGAGAGCCTGGTCCCCTGACACCATTGCTGACGTGGGGACAGCTGCCTTTGGGTCTCTGACCACACACAGCAGCACCCACAGCCTGTCTGGGAAATGCACCCGAGAGATTCCACCCACGTTTTAGGTAAACATAGGAAGAACACTCCTTTTAAAAGTGGCTGTTTTGGATCTTGCTTGAATTTCTAAATGCAACTTTTCCTTCTTAGACTGTCACTGAGACTAGAAGTCGTCATTTGCATTTCTTTGTTAGCCTTTAGCCTTCATATTTTCCCCGTTGTTATGTTGCTGATTTCACCTACAGCTTCTCTCCTCTTTCCATGTTCTTCTCAGTGGTCCCAACCATTCTGTTAAATGCAGCCAAGCACTTGCTCTTTTCAGCACCTCAGGACTGCTCCCTCTGCTGCAGGTTCAGCACGCCTCAGCTGGGTACAAAATCCCGGATGCAAAATCCACGTGTAGGCTGATAAAGAGGGGCAGGTTAATCCAAATCACACCAGCTTTCGCAGGCCTCCTTTGCCTTTCACGTCGTGCTGGAAAACGAAGCATTTTCCACTGTGTTTTGTCTCCTTCATTTCGTTTTCCCTGACTCATGTATTGATGTCACAGATGACAGGTGGTGTCAGTGCAATTTGCTCCCATGGAAATGACTCCAGCACACACGCCCGGCTCCTCAACTCCTCTGCTTACATAATTTGGGAGCTGTCAGAGCACTACCCCAACACTGCCCGTCTGTCTATTCTTCTCAAAGTTAATGAGCCTTCCTCTCCCTGCTCCAGGCACATTACGCACCCCTGACTTATTCGTAGATGATGTTTATTAAAATTGTCAAATGCTTTGAGAATTGAATTATTTCCCTAAATAAAGAGCCTGCCTGTAATCACGCTGAAGAGGTGTTTCAATGCAATTGGCCTGTTCTCTAGTGCAAACCAGGAGTGACTATACTGAGCTCTGTCTGGCCCCCTGGGCATTGTCATTTAATTGAAAATACTTGTGATTTACTATGGTGTAAGAGCTGTGTCCCCTTAGCTTGGTCTAGGAGCAACACCCCAATGCAGAATTTATCTGGAATAAGGCATCCAGATTAAAGTGGCCTCTTCTGGCATGAAACAGTCGATGTGTGATGAGATGGAGGCAGGTATTTGCTTTGGAGTGATGGAACATACAGAAATCCCTTGCTTGCTGTATCTGTGGCTTGGATTATATTTGTCTCTTTCATGTCCCACTTGTGCCTACATATGGCTCAGATGCTGGAGTAATTATCTTTGTTTCTGACTGATAAACTCATAGTTCACAGCCAAATTCTTTTAGTTATTCATGGCTTGAGTTATCTTATTTCATTATCCTTTGATTCGTTCAGTCCTCAGTCATTCTGATTTTTCTGTGTTACACTCCAGCCTTTACTGAAGTGGGTGTTGGATCTTGGTTTTGAATTATCAATATGTTTAATTCCCAAAGTAAATGCTTCAGTTAGGCAACATTAAAAAACAAACAAAAAAAACCCACCCCAATTTACTATCAAGATCAAACCTTACCAGCCTCAACAGACACCTTACTTCCACACCAGGGTTGGTTTTTGCAGTCTAATCCATTTTCATCTCCTTTGCAGCCAATACCGTGGCAGCTCCACAGTTGCTCTGTTCATCTTGTTCTCTGGAGTTTACATAATAACTTCCCTGGTGACACCATATCAAATGGTTTAATGAAGCGCGAGTTAGAGACATTGCCTTTTTTTATTTATTATTATTATTTTGTTTTCCTAAAGAATGGGGTGTTACAGAACCGATGAACAAAATCCCAAGACACCATGCCAAGACTTACAATGCACATCTGGGAAACTCATGTTGCCTTTCACTGCACTTTCCACATATTTTTGTGTCTCAAATTTTCCTTTTAAATCTGTTCTGAATTTTTGCCTGATTAAGGTCAAACTAAGAGTTTTATAATTGTGTGGATCATCTTCTATCTTTAAATGAAGGCATCACACAGACCAGTTGCTTTAACTGTTTCAATCTTATCTTTGTCCTTTTCCTATTTTTGTTAATACCAATTTTTAAGAGTTTTATTTTCTACCTACTTTTATCATTAGAGTTTCCCTCGGTACAAATTTATCAAAATATCCAGTTATAATATAATTACACCAAAAAAAGTGTTGGCTTTTTGAATTATTTATACTGTCATCCATCCCCTTTTGGGTCAGTATGGGCCTGTTTTCCAAGGGAAAAAATAAAAAAGAAAAGGAAATTAAAAGGGAAAACCCCTCTATGAGTAGCAACATTTTCTGTGTAATTATTGCATCAACTGATGCTGTGCATGAGATAAACACAAGTCAATTAGCTTATGACTGTTTCAATAATCCTTTCTCTGACACTGCACAGGTATGTGAAAACACATATTTAATTAAGCTGTTACAGTAAAAGCCCTGAGCCATTTGTCAGTTCATTAGGCACACTTTTTATTACGCTTTGAGCTTTGTTTTCCTTTTCCGTGGCTTATTTGATGCTGTAATTTGTTCTTTTTAAAGACATTGGGACAGCAATGACAACAGGAGAGGCACTCTGTAACCTGTATTGAGTGCACCACCACGGTAGGTGGTAGACCTCTACTGAAAAACAACTCCCTGAGCCTTGAATTAGAGAATTCTGCAGCTTGAGGTGCTCACTGGGAAAGCAGATTTTGGGGAGAAGCTGTTTCAGCTGTGTGAGCCCCATGGTGAGCAGCTGGTGATGCACCAGGGCTCAGACTGCCCCAGCTGAGGGCACGGTGCACATGGTGCCTTGGGGAGGCTGAGCTGGAACAGAGACTGGACAGAGCCAGAGAATAAAGTAGAGATTTATTAAAAGGCCTTTAGGATATGCCTTGGGCAGGACAAGAGCCTGGCCAGGGCTACACCCAAGGTGGACCCAAAATGGTCACAAAATGGACAAACGGTCACCAGGTCTCACACTTTGATAAGTTTTGGTCCATTTGCATATTGGGGTTTAATTGTCCAGTTACAGCTTCAGGTTGTGAGATCCCATCCTTCTCATTTTCTCCCTTCAGTCACCCTTGTTTGTGGTTTTGGGCCTGAAAGTTTTACTTGTTGTCCTTGGTGTGCAGCAGAAGGATTTGTTTTGTGTCCCTGCTGTGTGCAGAGCTGAGTGACACTGACTGTGAGCTCAGAACTGCCCACCTGGGCAGCACAGAACCTGAAATACATGAAATCTGAAACTTAAGGCATCACACAGGAAAGGGGAGATTTTTCCCTGGATCTCGTGATGGATGAGGTGCAGGGCGAGCACCAGAAATCTGTGTCTTCACTGGAAAAGGAGGGATCCTGTGGCGTGATTTCAGAAGGCACAGAGAGCTGGAATGAACAGAAAGCTCAGAGACAAACATCAAGGGATTTCTTGCTTGATTAAGCAATTTGACTTATTAAGTAATGAGTGAGTCACCAGCAGTGCCCCAGGCTGGGGTGTGTGCTCTGTGTGTGCTCAGGCTGTGACTCAGCTGCTCAGTGCTCACCTTCTGTCCACACCGACTGCTGCTCTCTGTAACTACTGCAAACCCTGTGGTCATTAAAGAATGCCAGGCTCATTGACACTGGCCGGGAGATTTCCCCTAAAACATGAATTGGAGATAAACCACTTGAGGATTTTTTTTTTTTAATTTAGAGGCTTGTGCATATTTATGTGTGCTTTGCTGTGCTTGCACTTACAGCTGTGAAGTTATTCACCCAACACATGGGATAGAGCACTGTACATCAAAAACTGCTGAAAATCCTGGAGCCTTCTGGTTTTTAAATAGGCCTGGCTTTAAAACTTGAAAAGAAGTTAGCTAAAGAAAACTAAGCAAATGTTTTTGTTGCTTTGGTTTATTATGTTTGATTTTGGGTAAGTGCTCACTTACTTCCAGACTTTAATGATATAAACAAAGGAGCTGCCATGCAAAACATTTGAGATAAGAAGAAAAATTGGTTTTCTAGAGAGAAAAAAAGTTTAGAAAGAGTAAGAAAAAGTTTAACAGTAGTTTACGACAAGAACCCTGAAAAGCTGAGTTTAAAAAAGCTGCCACACAAGATTTTCCCACCAGTGTTTAAATGCTTATACTTGATGTTTACCACGTAGTGCAGCTGAATTAAAAAAGGACAGAGGAAATGTCACTGCAGTGGAGGCAGAAGCCAGGTCCCTACAACCACAAGAGCTGCCTTGGGAATCCTGTGGGCTCTCAAACCTCCCCGTGCCAAGGAGCAAATACCCACGATGCTGCTGCATTAAGGGTATAAATTTTGGCAGAAGATAAATGTCCCTTGTGTTCCTCAGAAAATAAATGTTCCAGCTGGTCCTCAGAAATTGGAGGCAGGGCTCAAATTCAGGTTATAGCCAATTCAGGCTGTGGGGCTGGTCAAGCTCAGTAGGAACTTTCAGGGGCACAGCTGTACAAACAGTGCAGTTACCAGTCCAGGAATGTGGGGCCGATTGCATTCAACAGGACTTTGCACGGTCCAGATTCATGAATAATGTGATTTATTGAAGCAACAGGAAAGCAGGGTCAGGACTGCCATGATAAATGCACTAACTGCAGAGAGTTAATATGTGCTTCGAATTTCAGCCACTGGGGACATGTGTATTTAAAAAAAAAAAAAAGAAACAAAAAAACCAGAGAGGCAGTTGGAATTATATCTACCCATAGAAAATATGAACAACCAGGGTATAATCATTCCAAGAAGTTGGGATGGTGTGTGATGAGATTCAGATTTATTCTCTTGGAGTATTTCTGCATGTCTGAGCCAAGAGAGCAAGTTTATGATTGCAGGGAGTGGCAGAGTATCCACATCTTCTTGTGAGGTTCTCAGGTGCTCTTTCACAAAGGGAAAATAAAAAGGATTCTGGTCTTACTGCCAGAAGGTAGATTAAGATCTCTCAGTGTGTTTGTATTGCCTTGAAATGTCTGGAAAAGAAATTAATGCCTTTCTGACTCAGTATGAGGGAAGATACAGAGAGGGAAATTGATGCTATTTGCTTTTGGACAGGATGGTAGTGATTCATTATTATGACCCTACAAAATATCATTGCTTGAGCTCGTATCTGAGAAAATCCATTTTCCTCTTACTGTGAAAAAATGAAATACTCTTTTTTCAGTTTGCAAGTAATTAAATAGTTATTTTCTGTGTCAGAATTAAAAAAGACTGGTGAAAAGCTGCGTTTGGGGAGGTTTCCCTAAGGTTTCATTAAGTGTTTTTTACACAGATTTATCTCCAATACCTGTTGGGAAGAACTCCAGAATTTCTTGCAAAACAGAAGAGGAAGTCTCAAATTTTTTCCTCGGAAAGAACATCTCTAAACAAAGTGCTAATGTTATATTCCCACGTTCAAGAGTAGCTCAGGAAAATAGTCAAATTAGGCACAACCACTTCTCTGGATTGCAACTTCAGCTAACTTTGCAGTGGGGATCTACAGAATAATCACTGGGGTTTGACATTTCCTTCCCCGCTGCAGCGACTGTGAAAACACAAAACTCTGTGTTGGCAGTGGAGGCTTTCAAAAGTCAAGGAGATTTCCTGAGGCTGCCAAGTGACTAAAATGAGTTGGGGCTTTCCAAAATTGCCACTTTTCAGAGGATGCTTGTGCTGTGGGATCCTGGGACCAGCAGGTGTCTGAAGGTGAAGGGCTGGCAGGGTGTGTGTCTCTCTCTGATGGGATGGGGCATGAGCTGGTGCAGCTGCAGGGCCCTGGATCCCACACTGGGCACTCTGGAGGCCCCACGGCTGTCTGTCCACCTGGCCATGCACTTCTATTTCTGGCCTTGGGGAAACCAAAGGGGAGAGCACGTGCTGCTCTAATCCTGGGCAAAAGGGACAAGCAGAGGGTGTGTACCCAAGGGTAGGAGCTCAAAAGCATCCCATGCTGGACAGCTTTGCTCAGAAGCACATTTTGATCCAGTTAGAGAACAATTTAATCTGAAAGGGAGTTTATGAAGGTCTTCAGTCCAACCTCAAGGTGCTCAAGGAAGAACTAACTTCCCAGTTGGGTGGGGTGCTTGGGGGTAGACCCCAGCTGTGTTCTGAGCTTCTGCAAGGATGGAGATCCCACAGTCTTTGTGTCCCGCTTGTGTGACCATCTGCACTGAGATTCATCTATTTTCTTTGCTGTTGGAATTCTGGAAACTGAGAAGTTGGGGTTTTAGTATATAGTAATACATGTGAGTTAAGATGGAGGATTTTGGGCATTGTCTAAGTCCTTCTACTTCACCTTCTTCTTCCTTCTTCTTCATGGCTTTGGGTAGTTTTCTGTAATTGGTTGATGGAGTAGTAGTAGTCAGTTATTGGGTTTAAAATAAAAATAATTTAGGTGGCATTTCATAATTGGACAGATTGTCCTTGCAAAGACCTGGTAGAGACAGACAACCTCTCCATTTTACCTCATTTTCTCTAACTTGCCAGTTCGAGCTCACGGCTGGTGAGTCTGTAAATAGATAAGAAATAATAAACATCCAAGTCCAAACACGAAATCTACATTTCCCATACATTAACCCCGACCTTGGCAAGGAGAAAAGGAAGCAAGAACCTTCACACTTTCCTATTTCATCCATGATTTCCTTAGATCTACCTCTGTCACAATTGCTTCTTGTTTTGCTGCCCATCTTTTGGAAGAGTCCCCCTGTTTCCTCTGTAAGTACCCGCAGGTCGATGTAGGCAGCAAATACTTCCCTGTTCAGAGCTTTTTGTCTGGGCTGAACCAAACCCAGTGTTTAATTTTCTTCCTCCCACGTCACCCTGGTCATCTCCATTGGACTTGCAGCATTCTTTACACACTGTTTAAAAATAGAACTGCACAGAAACAGGGATGTTTCCTAGTGTTGCTACAGAAAGGAGAAAGATGAGTTCCAACTGCCCAAAATATATAATTCTCTTAATATAAAAATAGGACTTTATTGAATCACTAAAACGAAAGTGGCCTTTGTAAGTTTTGCCGTGCAAATCTGTATTTTGAAGCAACCTTCTGTTCCAAAAAAAGTAAAGATTAAATTGGCAATGGATTTAAAAAAACCCTAAAGATGCAAATAGCAAGAAATGCAGGGTTTAGAGTGAAGAATGAAACCTTAAATCTACCTTCTTAAGCATAAACTGCGTATTCCATTATATAATTTTAAATTTTTTGCCATTTTTAAAAGGGCTTCGTGGAGCTATAAAAAATTATGTCATCTGACTATCTGGCTGAGATAGTTGTGAACTATCTGCAACTGTTTTCCTGTCAAAAATTGCAATACTTGCAGTTCAGTTTAGTTGGCTTCAGATTTATTTTTTATCCCTGAGGTAGGTCTACCATCAAAGTCAAGGCTGAAAGAAAAAAAAACCACCTTTTTATTTAGAAATGTTTGTTCTTTAGCAGCTCGTTGGCTTTCATCTGGTTATTGGGGAGATGTGAATGTGACTTGGAGAACTGGACACTGCCAATGGTTTGGGAGCAGAAAATCTCTCCTGCACGTGGCCCTGGTACCTGTGATGCCATTGGATGTTTCTTGTTTTTCACGTGGGGAGGGAATTGCTGGAACTTTTGATCATTAGGTACTGCTGGGTTTGTTTTTTGTTTGTTTTTTTTTTACAGCAAGACTCGCCATGAATTAATGTAGGATCCTCAGTCTGACTGAAACTCAGGTTCTTTTTTTTTTGGGGGGGGGTAAACTGACACTCCTCGATGCGTTTCCCGGTTTGAAACGCAGGTTTGTGTATTTTTAACACTCAGGGTGTGATCCCAGGGGTTCACTCAGGGATTCATGAGAGCTCGGGAGCTCTGCAGCCTGTCCAGGAGAGGCAGGATCCTGCCATCTCAGGTTCTCAGCAGGCAGCTGTCTCTCTCCAGGAAAAAGCACTCTGAGCTTTGAAGGGTAAAACAGCTAAAGATGAATGTGTTTAATTCAGAGGGGAAAAAAATTGTGTGTATTCTGGGAAAGGTTTGGGTTTTTTTCCTTTTAGCAAGTGTAATGTTGGTAAATACCCCCAAAGGTATGTGAGCCCCTCCAATACAGGTTTATTAACCACTGCAGCTTCTGTTTCCCTCCAAATTAACCTTCTGGAATATCCAAAAACTCCAGCGTATCAACCTCTGCTTTAAATAATTCATATATTTCTTGGTAGACAAAAATGTTATTATACCTTCAGTTTATTTTAAGCTGGACTTAAAGATTGAAGGGAAAGAATGTGCCAAAAGAAATCATTATTTTACTTTATCAAAAAGCAGAAATGGCATAGAAAAGAACCTGGTTTTGCTGAATGTTTAAATTATAATTTTAAGAACTGTCAGTAGTGGATTGAACTGGAATTGATGATTGACCACAAAATTCAGTATGTGTACTTTGATGTTAACTATTGGGGAAAAAATCTGTGATGGACCCATGTTTCAATTTAAAATTATGGAGATGGTTCTTGAATAAATGCAGAATCCATGAATAAATTGTGAATTATTTTTCTGGTACAGTGGTGTGCTTAGAAGACTGTAGCTGAAGGAATTAGTCATAAAGTTTTACCTTGAGGAAACTGAGGGATTCAGTGAAAAGGAAAAATGATGACTTCAAGCCAGGATCTGGGTAAAATAATAAGAGTATTAGCAAAGCAATAGAACAGTTGATTCTGAAGGTGGAGCTCAGTCTTGAGCATTCCTGTACTCAAATTCCCACATGATTTTTCAAACTGGATGTGCAAAACGCAAGAGAGAATGACTCTACTCACCACTTCAGTACACAGACCTGAGCAGTTACAAAAATAGACACTTTTAAAGCAGAAGCCTTATCTTGGAGTTGTTTTTTTGTGGTGCGGTGTTGTTTTGGGGGTTGTTTGTCTTTTTTCATGATGTAGACTTAAGTCATGTCCTGTCCCTGATCCTTTGGCTGCCCAGTGTCTCCTTCACTGTGGAAAGGTGATTTGGAAAAATTGTCATCACAGCTTTGAGTTAAAAGCTGTGTTTTGGGAAAAAAGAATATTCTGAAGTATTTAGAAACTTTCTAGAGACCTTTTTTTTTTGTTTGTTTTTGAGACCAGCTAAGTTGGGGAAAATCAACGGTCCAGTGACCACTTGTTCATTCATCTGCATGTGCAGCTGCAAAATTATTTTCTGTGCCCATCACGCAAAACTTCTTCCTAAATATGAGGTTTAGAGACCCTCTGGGAGTAATTAACTACAATGCAGAAGCAAATCTGGGTTCATTGTATGAACTGCTCATTTAAGAAATGTTTTTTGTGCACAAAGCCCATTAGCAAGGTTCCAAAACCTTCATGAATGTTAAACATTTTATTACAGGATTCTGAACACTTCCTGTTTAAAAGAAATCTAATGTAATCTCATGAATTACATCTAGATATCAAAATCTAGATCCCTGGATTGCTGTGTCAGATGTGTGCCACAGTGCATTCAACAGCTAAAATCTGGCTTGTATTTTGTTACTTATTTAACAGTGATAGAACAGCCCTTTTCCTGTGGGCTGCACAAAAAGCTGAGGATATCCTCAAAAGCAGTTGCCTGCTGTTGATTTTATCCTGGTTACTGGTCCCCTTCCACACCACTGCTCCGCTGGGGGCTTTCCTTCTGTGCTTTCAGCCCCATGCTGCACGTGGCTCTAAGGAGCTCAACTCCAACTCGGGGCAAGTGCAAAGCAGAACTGCTGTTTTTCATCAGTTGTGCAGGATTGGCAGTCAAAATTATTGAGCTGGCAAGGATGTGCTTTAACCAGGAGTGGGAATACATGCCCTCAGCTTCAGCGGGCGCAGGCACGTGCCGGGAGTCAAGAGGACATTTAATTTGCCAAATTAGCTCAACGCATGAGGCTAAAGGAGTTCAGAGGCAGCAGCATGATGTTCTCTGTGTTCCATGGGCAGTCAGGAATCAGACTTGCCCTCAGTGCCAGCTGCTCTGTGAGGCAGCACAAGTCCTGTGAGACGCTGTGAGGAAATGTCCCCTGGCTGTGTGCGGGATGGGGCTGCTGGGACAGTAGCCCTGAGCACTGCACTGCTGGGATTGGGCTGACTGCCCTGCCTCTGTGCTCATGATCAGCAGGAAGCAGTGGCACAAAACCAGACGAAAAGCAGAAATGAAGTGCTCAGCTTTTATGAGAGCTTGTCCTTTTCTCTTAACTCTTCATTGTCTGTCTTTTCCAGAAGGATCATGCAATGTTGCCTGATGGATATTGCACCTTATCCACCATTCATTACCCAATAGAAACCAAGCTACAATATTTGGCATTGTAGGAGAGCTACTCATTAAGATCTGAGGGTTTTTACAAAACCTTCATTTTACCTCAGAATATGTAAAATACATCCAAACCCTTCCATTTAAGGTGATGGATCACCCTGTGCTTGGCTGCGCTATCTGGATTGGCTGGAATTTTGTGCGATCACTACTTTCCACAGCAGCAGAGTATCTGTGAAGTGGATATCAACTGAAACATATTTTGTTCTTCAGACTTGCTTTTGCAGGTTTCACAAAACATTTAATTAGTGATAATCAGCTTTTAACCAGCCAGAGCACACTGATGTGAGTCTCTGCCTCTCTCCCCCATGACTGTAGGCATAGTCTGTACCCTTCAGATAAATTGCTTGCAGTCTGGAGAATGTCCTAGCCAGCAGGAAGGGGAAGAATAAAGAATAGTTTTTTATTTTTCCCCTTCCTAGCCAACAGGAAGGGGAAGAATAAGGATGTCAGTTGCATGGGCAATAGAGAAGGTGTTGTGTATACTGTGGTTTCAGTGAAGAATCTCCTTTTCCTTTGCCTTTCAGAATGGTGAACTTGGAAACCAGCTGGAGATTGCAAAGTCTCCTTTCCCTTGAGGTTGGTGGTCAATGGTCATCATCTGCCACACCCAAGGGAACTAGAAGAGCTCCACGCTAACTTCTGTAAGGTCTGCTTCACTATGGAAGATCAAATGATTTTCTGGCTCGGGTTTTGTGATGTTCGGCACCTGCCTTGGACCTGGAATTTGGAGCAGGGATCGTCTCTGAGGCACGGCTGAGAGACAAAGAAACCATCCCCAGACAATGAGCACTTTAAGTAGCGCTGGAATATTACTCAGCTTAACAACAGTGTCTGTTACACTGGATTTTAGTTTGCATGGTGGTCTGATGGCTTGGTCCTTGAGCAGCAATTTGACTCTGAACCAGAGTTTGCCTACGTCTGATCCTCTCAACTCCTCTGAGAAGGGCGAAGTCTCTCGGATGTCCATGAGGGAGAAGAATTGGCCAGCCCTCCTGATCTTGGTTGTCATCCTGCTGACCATTGGGGGGAACATATTGGTAATTATGGCTGTGTCCTTGGAGAAGAAGTTGCAGAATGCCACGAACTTCTTCCTGATGTCGCTGGCAGTGGCAGACATGCTGGTGGGTATCCTGGTCATGCCCGTGTCGCTCATTGCAGTCCTGTATGGTAAGTGCCTTCCCTCCTAGTTTGAATGTTTGCTTTTGCAGGGAGTCCCCCGAGGCTGCAGCAACCTCTTGTGCCCGACTTTCCCAGTGCTGGTGGCCTGGGGAGTGTCAGTGTGCACTTGGTCATGGGTCTGTGCTGAGGTTTGTTCTGTGCTTGGAGCAGAGCTCGTGTTCGGGCTGCCAGGAGTGACCAGTGAATAATCTCACACTGCGGGGTTCTCATTGCTGAGGACAGCCTGGAACAGCCAGTCAGCTTCTGACCTTTTGGCTGGATTGTCCCAAAACTGAGCTAGGACACCAAAGCTCACAGAAAATATGGGAGTGTTCGTGGTTCATGACCTACCCTGCTCTAAGCCAGGTCAGGATCTGTCCCTGAGCTCCCACTGTGGGATTTGAACAAAAACGTGGATCAGAAAGGAGGTTTGCACGTGTAGATTTGGCATGGAGATAAAAGCCTTCACTCCTGGCATTTGTATCTCAGCTAGCCTTGTGTCTTTCAGGGGGTCATTTTGCCTTTCTGTGCCTCAGTTTCCCTGTCTCTAACCTGAGAACATGCTCTGTTTTAAAGCACCCAGAGGCCTGTGTATAGGTGTAAACATTTATTTCTCCCCTGTTAGGGTCAGTGTGTTTGCAGTGGAGTGGGGCATCACTCCTGCACTCGAGTGTGCAATCACTGTTGGTACTTCAAAGGAGTAAAATATCAAACACATCTAACTTTCATCTGGCTGAGGCTCCAAATCCCTTTGTTCAGTGTGGTGCTTGGAGTCCCCATCCCTGGATATTTCAAAGGGGTATTTTGTTCTCCTCTGTGTCTCTGATCATCATGTTTGTATACTCACCTATCAATTCTATAATCTGTGTATTTCATAGGTAAAACTCACTAAATTTTGAAATCTGTTGACAGATTTTCTTGGAAAGGTATTTTAATATTGATATTTCTTGGAAGCAAATAATGCGATTTACTTACAAATTTGATTAGCAATTGGTTTACTGTCCTATAAAGTAAAATGTAGGGATATTTATCTGACTTCTTCACTTGCCTAAATGAGTAAGTCTGGCAGAGATTAATTTCTAAAACACATTGATCAAGCATACATCATTCCAAAGCTTATATAACTTGTCTACAGTGAGTTAAATCAATATGTGATTTAGGTGCAGGCCTAGCTATGGAGATCTTATGCACAAAGATCTTTTATTTTGAACTGTCAGAATAGTTCCATCTCTAAATCTTGTGCGTATTACAACATGTGTATTTTATTTTTAGCATTTTCCTCCAGCTCCCTGGAGCTTGAAAGGGAGCATATAAATACTGAATTATGTGACAGACCTGCACTTGCATAAATTCTGTGTTAGCCAGTGACTCTAAAAAGGTGAATTTATGGAAGTGGTCTTCCCCCATACATACTTTCAAGGTCTTTGGAAACTAATAGAAATGGATTTTCTGTTCTGCCTAGAAAATGATTACTTAAGGTAGTTGAAAGGTGTAAAGCATGCCACCCTTTTAGCAGCAGGGAAATATCACTGATTTGAAGAGGCATTGTGATTATCCCCCCTTTCTTGCCAGAGAACCAGCGTTGGCTGTTGATAGCTCGAACATTTCTTCACAGACAAACAATACTATGTAGATTTTTTTGGCAAAAATCGTAATTTCAGGACAGGCGTGGAAGATTTGTGGAAATACTTGGAGAATTGAGGAGGCTGCTGGGACAATGCTGGGCGCTGCCTGGACCAAAGCAGGCACGCTGCCTTCAGGCTTTGTAAGGGGAGGAGGAGAAGGAAAAGTTCCATTTGGGGGAAAATGAGCCCCAGAGGAACTTGTGGGTTGATTTGAGTAGCACCCCAGTGAAATAAATTTTTTAAATATATTATTTAACCTAAAAATTGTGGAAGGAAGGAGGGGGAAAATGTTCTTACATCAGCAGAATTCTCGTGAGAATAACTGGGGTGCATGACCACGGACTGAGCAGGGAGAGTGTTACTGCTTGGAAACATCATTGTGAATGCTCAGTCATTTTTACTCTGCATATTTTTACCTTGTTCATTTTATACATAATCTTACTCTGCTCCAAAGGCTGCCATGTGCTGTACTGAGAAGTGTATGCAGCACATCTCTTCCAGATTTGTAGAAGTCACTTTTAATTTATGTAATCAGAAAGGAACCTTAAAAAATACATATAACAAGTAGAAGAGTGCAGAAATTACTTTCAGGTTTCCACATCAGCTCTCTCAGCCCCAGAGATAAATTCTAGTTGACAGAGTAATGCATTTCAGAGTAAGCTCATTTCCTTACTTTTGGGCTAATAAGGTAAATGAAGCAGATTTCACTTCAAGCATAACCAAAAATTTGAATAGACACCCTCCACAAATACTCCTGATTTTCAGTGGTTCTCTTAATTAAAAGAAGGAAAAATCAAGTTGTAAGTTAATTTGAGAGTCTTATTATAAAGGAAAGGACAGCAGGATGCAGCATGATGGATTTTTCACCAATTAATCAGGGCTCAGATATATTTATCAATTAGTCTTAAGTGTCTTACAGTAATCGATGAGTTGCATTTGACAGCTGAGAACATTTTCCCTGGCATGCAGTTCCTAGAGAACCAAGCAAATTAGTATGCTAATTAATAAGCCTGTACTGGGGAGAGTAGATGAGAAATGCACACAGTGTTTCATCTCAATGGAAAAATGCCTGATTAATTAAGAATATTCGTATCTTTGTAAAAATACTGAGAGGGCAGCAGGTGTCTTACACATGATGGAGCTTCAGACGAGAGGTGGAGGTTGTCTCCTTACCTCTGAGGACAAGCACCAGTGGCTCCCATCGGGTCTTGTGTTCATGAGCCAGAAGGAGAGGGCTGGTGAAGGAATGCAAAGGCATCTTGCACTCTGTCTCATCAGCTGATCTGAGTGGATGTTGCAGAGGATGTTAAGCTTTCTTGGCTCTTGCAGAAGGTTCTCAGCTGCCCACAAGCAGGCAGCAGACCCCTCTGTGGCTTCCAGTTGAGGGTCTCTGTTCCCTTTGTGGTGCCAGGGGCTGAGGCAGCTCCCAGGGGCGGCTGTTGGATGAGCATCCATCAGCCCCAGCTGCCAGAGCAGATTCCCACCCACATTATTGTTATTATTGATAATTACCGTCATTACTGTGTGGTGACAGGGATGTGCTGAGCACTTGGGCAGCCTTTGGTGCTGGTTTCCCTGCCGAGGGGGGAAGCAGTGCAGCTCAGCACTTGGATGTGACGTTCAGGTAGCCAGAAATGATCATTTGAAAGACCATATCAAGTCATGGGCTTCAATGCATCTTGACTACAACAAGTTCCAGCTGACAGTTGCATTACTTTCAGAAATTGTTATTTATTCCCGTTAGCTTTAAATGCATGATGTTTCTGTTTGTGCTAAGTACCCACTCCATTTTATTCTCCTGCTAGGGGGTGAGTGAATGGAAACTCCTACACTTCTTGCTCTATCTGTGTCATAAATTCAGAGATGGGATTATTTTCTTCCTCTCCCATGACACCTTGTAGCTGAGGTGTGTGCAGTGGGATTTATATCCAACAGGAAGTGTTAGTTTATCTTTTGCCATCAGCAGGCTCCATAGGCTGCTACACTGTGCTCACCCAGCAGCATTTATTCTCTTTCCAAGCCCCTAAGCTTCCTTGTAACCTCAGCTAACCCAAATAATTCTGTGAAATCTGAAAACCCACTACATCATTATTCACCCTCTTTCCAGATTATTAGATACATAGGAAGCTTCAGCTGAGATATTGAGCGTCCTGCTAACTGAATTTTCTCCACATGGACAACTGCCTGTTTACCTGGTGTGACAAATGGGATTAAGTTTGGGCGTATCTGTGTGGCTGTTGGGAAAGAAAACTCTGCATGATGTGCCCTGAATCCATAGAACAGCTTCTTTTTCTGCTGCCCAGGGTTTAAATTGTGCTCAGAGTGAGAGGAGGTGGGGAATACTAAACAGATACTCTAGGTATCTCATTGAATAAGGGGCCCTGGTTGTAAAATATCTCGAGGCAGCTAAATGTTGACTTGCAAGATTTTTCAGAGCCACTGAAAATGTGGCACCCTATAATGATTCCCTGCTGGGTCAGGGTTGGAAACGGCTTTAGGAACCTGCACAGCTTTGCTTGCATTGGTGGAAAGCTGAGGGCTTCTGGTCAAGTGAGAGTCAAAGGCTGAAGAGCTGAAATTGGCACAAGAGCTCAGGGCTGGAGAGGGTGATGATACCTGCCAAGAGGAGGGAGGGATGTTCCACACCCTTTCTCAGCAGTGATTAAATCTATTAAACCTGTATTTGCATCACCCTCTTCAAAAACATTTGAGTCAGAGCTTTTAATTGTCAAATTGAAAGCCGGATTTGCTCTGCACAGATAAATTTCCTCTTAATTTCATTTTTGATTTTATCTGAGATTATTCATTCTTTATGTCTGGATTTTTATCTAGTTTATTTTAATTTTTTTGGTTATACTTTTAATTTCGGACAATAATGACTGGAAGTCAGATGAGTAAGAAAAGTGTCCTTATCTGAGGAGTACAAAGCACTTTGAAAGAAAGTGCTCCTTGGTACTTTAAAGTCATCTTCTCGCTAGTCTTATTAAGGCAGAATTGCTTTTAAAAATTGTCGGAGCAATTTAACTTATTGTAGCCTTTTGTTATTCTTCCTCATTATTTTGATGTGTGTTTTTAGTGATGCCTTGTCTGAAAACCTCCTCAAGATTTTGATATGCTTCCGTTGTGAAAGATGACAAGTAAAATTTGGTATTTGCAGAATGGCACCAGTATGAGATGGATACAGTCATTTGGACTTTGTATTGACTTCTTTTTTTCCCCTTAACTGATGAAATTTCACTTTTTCATCCATGCAGCAGCCCCATCCCCAGGACTTTCTAAACAGGCAACCTGTGCATGGCTCTAGTGCAGTATTCTCCATTGAGACTCCATATGAAATTGGCAAATTAACACGAATGTTTCCTATTCCTTTCCATGTCTTTCCTTTTATCTCAATTAATTTCCCAGAAAAATCTGCTAGACACTCTTCTGGAGGCATGTTGCAGTTTTGTAGCAGTTATGCTAAAAACCCCCCAAAACCAGCTTGTTAGCCCTGATGGTGTGTTGAGGGTTGACCAGGAGTGAAGAGGAAGCAGAAATGGTGTAAAACCGTGGCTGCAGTTGAGCTGTTTATGTGGGCACAGGTACCCCACGATACAGACACGGTGCTTAAAGCTGGTTTTATTTTCAGTGGAGTAAAATGTCACCAGTAACACTTGTACTGGTTGTTCCTCTTGCCTGGGAATGTTCATTTCACTGCAGTGGCTTCCTCATACGCACCTTTCTAATCCCTGCTGAAGTTTCAGTCCTCAGCAGGTTGAGTAAGAGAAAGATCCAAAACTGAGCAGCCCCTAAAACTGGAGAAGGGTCATCTCCACCTCCTCCATGATGAGCTAAATAAAACAAAACACAGCACTGATGGTGAGGTTCTGCTCTGGGAAGGGGACAGTGAAAATTTTCCTGGTCAAGCTTATATCTTGGCTTGCTTTCTGCTGAATCCTTCTTTTGGGGATGGATTTTGGTTGCAAGACTTGCAAGGAGTGGAGCAGCCCATAAATAAATCGTATAAATTCAGGAAAGCAAGTCAGGGAAGTCTCTGCTGTCTGCAAACAGACTGTTGTCAATTTGGAGGTTTATTTTAATTATGTTAAAGTAAGTAATGGATTTTTATGTGTCTTTTGAACTGTGCCTCAACCTAAATTTGGGTAGAGCAAGACGAGCTACAGAGTGTACTTGGAGCTTCTGGAAAGCAGTTTTTCCTCATTTCTAACACTTGCAGGTGTTAGATCTGTCTGTCTTCTGGTAGATTAAATTATAACAGTGTTCAGCGCTTGACCTGCCATCACTTCTTTGGGCAGATGGTCATGTACTTATTGGTAACTGAGCTCTTTTTTCTCCTTATGCTGCACCTGTACGGACAGATTTCGAAAGCTTGTCACTTTTAATGTAATAAGAACCAGCCCCATAAAAATTCATATTTTAGTAAAACCTTGTAAATTCCTCCTAAAAAATTCCATGGAGACCTGGTGTAAGTCTTCTGCATGGATGGTGTGGATGCTCTTTTCTCTCCCTCAGGACAAGTCTGTCCTTCCCTTAGCAGGCCTCTGTGCTGCTGGTAAATTTGCTGTATTATGAAGGTGAGCAGGATGTGAAAGCCAGAATATATGTCTGAGAGGAGCAAATGTCACCTGAACTGCATCCTCAGGGCCCTGTGCCCCACCAGAAGGGACAGCAAGGCAGCAGCTGGTGTCAGCAGTTCCCCAGCTTTGTCTGGCAGTGTGGTTTGAGCCTTTCCTCCACCCCATGGGAGAGTGTAGCCACCCCAAACTCTGACCCAGACCAGGCTCTTTGCTGTGTCCAGGGGCCAAAGTCGGAGCCCCAAACACTTTGGGGCTACAATTCCTGGCTGCAGCCAGCTGCAATCGTCCCCTGGCCTCCGGGAACGCTGCTGTGTGTTAGCTGCTCTCTGTGGTCAGCAAGCACCTTCCTCAAGGAAAGGGCTCGGTGTGTCCATGTGACAGTGACGCCAGCAGCTCTGCCTGAGCTCCCACATCACACAGGACCTGCTCCCTACAACTTCTTGCCCATTGCTCAGGGTCATTTGTATGTGGCAAAGCCTTTTCTCATTTCCAGGAGGAGAGCACAGGACCCCTTGCCTCAGGTCTCTGATCTTGCCTCCTCTGCTGCTGAGCTCTGCACGATGCAGCAGAGGGTTTGTGGTGCAAAGATAATTTTCACCAGAATAAATCAATGCCAGCTTCAGAGAGAGTTTCAATGGCACCTTGCTTAGTGCTGTGGGTAGGGCCTGGCAGCTTTGTGCCAGCTCCTTGTGACTCATTTGAGCTCAGCTATTATCCACATTTTGGAGCATTAGTTTGTAGGACTCTGAAGACCAAATTCTGCTGTCAGATAAAAAAGGCAGAGCAGTTGCTATTTAATTTTTTTACCACCTGCCTCTTTCTTGTTATTTCTTCACCCTGTGCCACCTGTATATCATCCAGCTCTGACTTTGGCTGGCTTCTTGGAACAGGCAGAGATGTTCTTTACTGTCCCCTCCGTGTTTGTTCCTGTTGACAAGAGGATCTTGTCAACCCGCCAGCATCAGGAGAAAACATGAGAGAACAATAAACATTCACATTTGTAAACACGCCTTTTTTTTTTTTTTTTTTCTCCTCCAGCCCCCTTGCTGTTAAGCAACCAGCTCCTTTGCCTGCTGTGGGTTAATGGGGCTTTTTTAGCCTGTGGTCTGCCAGGGATGAGGCTGCTCAGTCCAGCACAGACGAGCAGAGCACAAACACTTCTGTTTCTGGTAGCTTCCATGGAGGGCTGGTGGTGGAGAAGGCTGGATGGCTGCTCTCTGTTGGCTGCAATAAAATGTACAGATTGCACACCTTTTGAGTCAGATTGTGTTAGATTTAGGTAAATGACACCTCATCCAGAGAGGTGCAGTGTAGCCCTGGTTCCGTGCCTGAGGTGTTTTGGTTTTCTAAAATTCTTTTCCCAGATAATTTTCTGTGAACAGGAGAGATGTTTTTGTAACTGTAACTTTGTTTTCATTCCTTTTCCTAAGAGGGACTTCTTAATATCCCTCTGCTCTGACCAATATAATTGAAGAAGTTTACCTTTGTTTCGCCAATCAAATTGGTCTGTGTAAAATAGCATAAAAGAGAAATACATCCCAAAAATAAAAGAGTCATTTTCAGCCTTCTGAATCTCGGAGTCTGTGTTGTTGTGGTGTAAAACTGTCAGTGCAGAGGATCCCAAAGGATCTCCTGGGTGTTCCCTCCAGAGCAGGGTGCCCAGCAGGGAAGGAGGGCTCTGTGCCACCAGCCTGGCAGCTCTGGTGTGTGAGCCACAGCCCTGGCACGTGGCAGCACTGCCACACTGGGAGCTAACCCTGCCCTTTTCCAGGAAAAATGTGCTTGGAGCCCAAATTTTCACAGCTTGCCAAGGGATACTGCAGAGACTCATTGTTTGCCCCAGGTTTTTTCACAGACAGAGGCTCTTGCAGAAAGGCCTGAACAAACCCAGTTATTCCAACCTGCATGGAAGCATGAGACCTTATTTCTGAAATTTAAAGTGGGACACCCAGTGCTTTCTTCTTTTTTTTTCCTAAATATGGGAAAATGAAAACCAGGAATGCTACAGAACAGCTTAGATTTTGTTTTCTAGATGGATTGCTCCTGCGTTTTGCTCAGTGGCAGCAGGCTATAGGTAAATAACAGTAAACACAGGGGACGTGGGGAATGAGTTCCTACAAAATCCATGAGAGGAGACTCTGACTATGCTGAAGTCAGTGGGAACATTGACAGGGAACATGCAGAGAGGCTAGGACTTCTGCCAGGGCAATTTTCTGTCTCCTCCAACCTCTTTACTCTCTTCCTGCCCAGTCATGACTGCAGCTCTTGGCATGGCTGCAGCAGCAGCATCCTTCAGCTAGAAGGATCTGAGATGTTTTTGCTGCTCTCCTCCGAGTCTGAGGAAATCTCTTCTGCCACTGCAATGCAGCTCCTCTCATGCCATTGCTGTTCATTAGGTTTCATCACCATCACCCAAAGCATGAGCCAGTCCCCTGCCAGAGCTTTATGGAACATACAGGTAAGAGAAATGAGCTGGCATTTGTCCAGCTAAGGTGACTCAGAGCTGCACATGTGGGACATTCAGCTCAGTGCTGAAATGTGCTCCTAGTCTGTGCAGGGCCTGATTTTAAACTGTGTTTCTGTGGCCATCCATTTGCTTAATGTGATTTGGCATGAAAAGCTTCTTGTGGTTGCCTTTGCCTTGGCTTGGTGAGGCCAGTTCTCCCCAAGGCACTTGTGGTTTGCTTTTCCTGCTGTGAAAGGAGTGAACTCCTGTCTTCTGGGCTGGCTGAGACTGTTGAGGGGTTTTTGTTCATTTCGTTGGTTTTGATTAAAAACCAAAAATATTTAGAAGATAGAGGAAGCAAACTCACCTTAGAAAAATATTGTGCTGAGCTACGTAATTGAAAGAAAGCGAAATCACAAAGATCCCGAGGGGATTCCTGATTTCACAGGAATGCAGGATTGAAAAGAACTTTCTGACTTCTTGTGTCCTCTTTGCTACCAAGTATCGCTCAGACACTGATCTGCTGCAGTCATATCTTCCATTTTCCACAGCCTCTTTCCTTCCAGCTGCCTTATTTTGGGATGTTGAGGACAAAATATGTGTTTTTCAGTGTGTAGCAACAGAAAGCCAGGACAAATCTCTGAGCAACTTATTATGAAATCAAACCCCTTCACTTCCTTGCAAGAAGCAGTTTTTAAATAGAAAATCCCAACACTGCAGTGTGAAAAAACAGAGCCTCCATTCACCTTCATACTTTCTAAGAGGAAAATGCGCTTTGAAACTTTCCTTCAAAAGCTGATAAACTGGGCTGCTTTCCTTTTTCAGATTTATCCAGTGAAACCTTGTTGGAGTGTCATAAACAAGAAGTCTGTGCTCTTCTTGTCATCTTATATTTTACTAATTTACCCACAGCTCGTATGTTGCATCCAATCAGGAAGCTATTTTTCATATTTTTGACATTAAATTGGATGGGCCTGTCTTGCCTGCTTGGTGAAATTGAGAATTGCCCAACCAAAATAAATCTTTTATGTGCAAGAATGACTCATTAGAATAATTTTGAATGGCATTCATTTAAGTGTTATTTAATGCAAATAAAGTTTTAGATCCAATTACAGTTTTTATTTCATCCTTTTGCTCAGAATTTTTTGGAAGATGCAACAGGAGCTGCAGGAGTGTAAAGCCCCCAAAATCTGGAGTGCACATAGTTACATTTCTGTTTTATACATCTCTGTTTAACTGATGTCAATTTAAATACAGCAGCAGTTTTAATGCTGTCAGTGCAATCTTCTCATGGCCAATTTGCTTCTAGATCAGTGAAGCTAAATGTGCTTTAAAATGCATGAATCTTTATTTACTTTTTATGACAATAGCCTGTTAGATCCAGCAGTAGTTTTGTAAGAGCATTGCCTCGTTGTAATTAACTTTTATGAGTTTGGTTGAAAAGAAATATAAACTCACAGGCTTTGTAGCAAACCAAAAATTGATAAAAGATAATGAGAAAACCAGAATTGTTATATATATAAAGAAAGATTCTCTCATGATAAACTGTTCCAGCAGTAAATTTGGTGCTTTATAAAGGCACCAGGCAGACCATGGAGACACCAAATAAAATGAAGACAGGTTATGTGTTTCCCACAGGCAGATTTAGCCTCATCTGAGAGGAAGAACAGCACCAGCTCCAGGCCCTGGAGCCATGTGAGACACACTCAGAGTCCTCCTTGGGTGTGTTTCATCCCCATTCTTAAAAATTTTAAATCAACAGAGAGGGTTTAACTAGAATTGCAAACGTTTTACCAAGCTTGAGTTAATTTTAGTCTGTGTGGTTGCACATACAGATTTGCCTGCCTGTTCTTCATCTGGAGAAAGGCCCAGTTGAAGGCCCAGCACTCCACAGGGCCCGGCGTCCCAGCGAGCAAGGGAGCCTGCACCTGACTGAAAGAGCAGCAGCCCCTCTCAACCTTTACCTTAACATTAGCTACGTGACAAATAAAATACTCTCCACTTAGAAGCATCCTATCTGTGGCCCAGATTTTAACACACAGCTGTGATCGTAGGTGAGCAGTGACAGAGGAGTGCACCTCAGTGCCTTCAGCTACTCTGTGCGTCCTGAACACCCCACACCAGTTTTTGCTTTTACTTCTGTTTTCTCTTGCCCACAAACACCTTGTTTCCCTCCCTAGAAGGTGACTGCAGTGAAATCCAGCAACACTTCCATGCACCAAATATCTGGGATATATTATCTTGTGCTGAGCACTTGCTCTCTCTCGCTAAACCTCATTAGAGTGAAATTGGGCTGAGGAAATAGTCAGTAGAACGTGTTTCTCCACACTTGTCCAGGAGCAGCCACAATTTCCAGGAATGCTCCTATTGCAGCCTGCTGTAAAGATTAACACAAGACTTCATTTTCCTGGCTGCAGATAGCAGAGAACTCCAGGGAAATCCGAGAACTCCAAGGCTGTATTTTTGTTCAGTCTGGACTTAACATTGAAAAGCTCTTTCATCCCTGTTCAATGTTCACAGAATCATTCAGGTTAGGATGGAAAGAGGAGGAAAGAGGTTTTTCTTAGAGGAAAGACCTCTAAGGTCATCAAGCCATAAACCTGACCCTAGCAGGGGTACCACTCAACGATGTCCCTGCGCACCACATCCTTGTATCTCCTGAACTCTGACAGGGACAGTGACCCCATCACTTCCCTGGGCAGCTTTTTGCAATGCTTGACCACCCTTTCAGTGAAGAAATGTTTTGTAATATCCAGTCCAAACCCCCCCATGGCACAGCTTGAGGCTGTTTCATCACTCAGGAGTTTTGTTGTTGGATGTAGACGGATGCCTCATCTGCATTTTGCTTGTCTGATGTGTTTATGCACATCCTAATATATTTGGTGCTTTTACTGTATTGTATTATGGGAAACACTGTGTGAAAAGAAGTTTTTTTTTAGTGTATGATAACTTTATGTGATCAATACAATCATATCATAATTTCTTGCATTAAGGGCTCAACCTGAATGCTGGTGAAATGCCAAGAGCTGATCAATAAACTGCTGCATTTTTAGAAGAGATGGATGTGGTGGGCCAGCTCAGCTTTTGTGCTCAAAAACATGGGGAAAATCACTGCCATTAGGCAGGCCAATACATCTATAGACAGCTGCTTCACACAACATGCAAAGAAATACAGAGAAGTGAGGAGAAATCTCTAAAACTCCCTTGAATATGTTGTAAGACAAATATCCCGGTGTAATACATTAGTTTAAATTATGCATGTTTCCAGGATTGGGTCAATTAACTCAGAATTAACTCAACTTTTTCATTCTTCTTCCTTTCCCATCCGTCAGTTGAATTGATATCATTAAATTCTACTCAGCAAATGATGATTTTACTGTCTCTATACAATTCACATGACATATTCCTTGAAAGTCTGGTTCTAGAGTTGTCCATTATTCATTAAAATGCCCTCATAAGTCAGTTCCCTTCCCTGAGAGCTAACAGTAAGAGTAACAGTAAGTTCCTACTTTATGTTTTATCAGCACATGCTGGGAAATAGGCTCTATGTGATTCATCTGCTCGCATGGAAATTAAATTAAAATTACATAGATGGAAGAGGGGCCACATGCCAATTGCTCTGCCTTGCACTATTTTGCACTTCCTTATTGGCAAAGTACAATCTTTTCCTGAATGGACAATTTACAAGAGGAACCGAATGGATCCTTACTGGCTATTCTGCCAAAATTGTCATTAAAGATGCTAATGGCATGAGGGGGATTCATGCATGTACCTGTCATGGAGCCTAGGCTGTGATTAAAAGCACGTGCTACATCAAAATTTGAACTTGATGCATTGGTTTGCATTAGTTTCAAAGATATATTCCATTTTCCAAGTCTCCGCGTTTTCTGGTTGTAGCAAGTTTTCTTGCTGGAAAAGTTTACAGTTCCTGCAGGCAGCCTGATAAGCACACTGACAGCAGTGGGTTCAGGGAGTGAATCCCTCATCCAAGATGCTGTCTTGCTTCCTAGATGAAAAAGGTCGAGGACTAGAAAGTTCAATGAGTAATATACAAACATGAAGGGTTGCTCTATCAGCTCTTAGGTGTGAGATTTGATGGGCAAGGCGGGATGGCTGATAAGGCTCTGTTGATTCATGGTTGTTTTTTTTCTTGGGTGGTTTGATTTCCATTCCTGTTGACATATTGGTGGGAGCCTCAGTCCTCCAGCAGCGCTGGAGTTATCAGGACAGACAGGTTGTTATTCTGACCAAACCTCTCCATCTTCTGATGTATAATTTGTTTCGCAACGTGTTTATTTTTGGTAAGATTTGGGTGTTTTTTTGCTTGTTTTTTTATAAATGTCTATTTCCATCCTCAATCAGAGGCAGCAGCTGTATGGAAAGGTCTTGGTGCTGCTGAGATATGGAAATTTCCTGACAGGCTTTTGCTGTACCTATTTGGCACCCACTGGGATGCAGGAGACTGGAAATGCCTGTCTGACGCCCATGAATATTGATGGCTGGTCCTGGGAGGCAGCAGAGCTCTGCCCTCCTCTCCGTGCATTTGTTCTGCATGGGAATTACTTCTCACTCCAGTATTTAAATTTTGGATTTTGTTGGGTAAAATTTTGAATTTGCCGGTTGGACTTTTGTTGGTTTCTTCTGATCAGTCAGTTTGAAATTAACAGAGAGGGAGATTGCATTTTAACACAGGAGAAGCCAAGAGCAGTAAATCTACTTTCTTTCCATCCAAGATGCACAGCAGCAGAGCAAGGTTAATTGGTTGATAGAACACAGCAAGCTGATGCTCACAAGCATGAATGCAACTTTCAAGATGAAAAGTTTAAATATATCTTTTACACCTTACTTTAAATATATCTTTTACACCATACTTTATCTACTTTCCATAATGATTTTTCTGAGATTTCCTGCTCTGTATTGGGACAGGTGCTTGTTGTACCTTGGGAGTAGCTAATTGTACTAGAGCACTCAAATTTTTCATGTTTGCGAAATTTTAGACAACAATTAGAATTTTAGAATCATAGAATATCCTATGAGTTGGAAAGGACCCTCAAGGATGATTGAGTCCAACTCCTGACCTTGCATGGGAAACCCCAAAAATTCCACCTGAGAGTATTTTCCAAATGCTCCTTGAAGCCTGGGGCTGTGTTTGGCTCCCTGGGCAGCCCCTCCCAGTGCCCAACCACCCTCTGGGTGAAGAATTTTTTTCCTAATATCCAACCTAACCCTGCCCTAACTCAGCTTCAGGCCATTTCCTCTGGTCTTTTCCAGAGAAGAGAGCAGCACAAACCTCAGTGAGGTCTGTCCTCAGTCTCCTCTTCTTGTGACACCCAAAACTGTCCCCAGCACTGGAGGTGAGGCCACCCCAGTGAGAGCAGAGTCGGACAATCCCCTCCCTTGACTCGCTGATGCTGTGCCTGATCAACAGCACCTATTTTACTATGTTTTGCTAGATTATTATGTTAACACATTATTTTGTTATCGTAGTTATCACTGAGTTTGATTTGTAATCAAGTGCAAGATTACACTGTAATAATGGTATAACCGTGATAATAAAATAATGTTGCACTTGATTACAAAGCAAAAACAAGCCTATCAAAACCCCCCAATGGTATAACTTAACTAAATATAATTTCTTTAGTTCCCTTTACCACCTCATGAGACCACTATAATTTTCTGGGTAATAGTATTCTTTCTAATATATCAGTACACCCACGCTTCATTTATCCATGTTAAATTAAACTTCTACTTCATGTTAATGAAACTTACAATAGGCCGACAATTTGTGCAAAACTCAAAGGAGTACAACTTTACCCAGAGGGTGGTCACATGTTAAATTTCACTTTCTCTGATGTTACCCACCAGAAACAGGGTCCACGTGCCAAAACATTATTATGGGAAACGGGATCACTCGCCCTGAACTGAAGTTTTCAACACAGACCTTCTCAGGATTCAAAACTGGGTATTTGCATCATTTCTCAGAGGGAGACAGAAAGGCAGGGCTGATGCTGCAGTCTGTTTGTTTTCTTTCGGGATGAGGAATGTCACCTGAATTTCAGGATGTGAGGATGGAGTTAGCTTAGTCTGAAATGTTTCTAAACCTTTGGGTCTGTCAGAAAAGTGCTGAGCTGACTCTTACCTGTCCTCATCCAACGCTTTGGCAACAATTGGGCATTTTATAAGCTGTAAACACTGCAGTAGGAAAACAGCATAACCTCAGGTTAAATCACATCCCAGCCTCAGGTCTTTTATAGTGGACTCAGAGAAGTGAGCAGTTTTAATTAGCAACAAGTTGTGCACATAATGCTTACAATAGTGGAAATCCTTAATATATTATGTGGCTTTACAAGTTGGAACGTTACACTAAATGACAAATGTGTTGCTTGGAGTAAAGGGATGATTTAAAACCACATTTCATTAGGCTGCTTGGGGTGTAGCAGCTCTTCTGGGAGGGCATGGGGTGAGCAGGGTTGACTGTTCTAGTCAAGACAGACACTGCAGCTTCATCCACAGCCAGCCTTCCCTGACCCTGCTTTCCCAGGCTTGCTTTGGATGCCTGTGACAGGCTGACCTGCCCTGTTCACAGCAAGGGGGCTTGGGCCAAGCCAGCCTCCTCTGAGCATCACATCCAGGTGGGAGGTTGATTCCCAGCTAGTCTGGATGGGGAATCCTACAGGAGGGCCAGCAACTGAGCCCTCTCATGTGTGACACTGCCTGCTCCTGGGCTGAACTCAGAGTTACCCTGCAGCCCTTGCCAGGTGCAGCACCCCAAGCTGGAGCCTGCAGGCCTCCTTCCCTCCAAGGCTTGCTGCAGAAACATTCTCAGACCGTGATTCTGTCCACACTCCCCACCAAGGTGTTGGATTAAACACCAGCCTTTGATGCTGGTGCATTTTTGCCACCACAGAATTGGGGTGGGTTGCAGCGGGGGCTCTCTGCTCACACCCCCACGTCTTGGGGGTGTCTGGGCTGTCTAGGAAATCCTCCTGTGCTGCTGAGAGAAATGAAAGGCTTAGCAGCCAATAAAGCTTTCAGGCCTAGTCTTCTCGTGTGAAATTATTTTCCAGGCCTGTGAAAGAAGCCTCCAGGGTTTCCATGGTGTGGCAAAATGAGGAAACATCAAAGAATTATGGGAAAACAGGGGAGACGTGGAGAAGGACTGCTAGGTAACTAATGTTAACTTCAGACTTGGAAACATTGTGCTGGAAGATAAAGGCTACTGAAATAATATTTTTCAAGTGTTTTTCAAGATTTGAGAAGAGATCAAGTCGTTAAATAACTTGGTCTATTTTAGTGGCACTTGTTTGCTTCCTCTATTTCTACACTTTTTCTTCAGTTAAAAGGCAGTTTATTAGCAAAATTCCCTAAGTTTTTGTCCTGGTCACAGCACACATCAAGAATCCTAATGGATAACTCTGCATTTCTGGTGTATTTTGCATGGTTCAGCAGGTTATTCCTACAGAGTATAGAACTGATTAGCAACACATGCATTTTCTAGATTGCTGTTAGACTTTTTAAATTAAATATCTGTCTGTTGTCTACATCCAGGATGAATTGTCCTCCACTCCTGTTTCAGGGAATGGCCATGAGCCCACACTGTGCTGCCTTTTAACTGGGGCAGGTTGCACACGCACGGATTTCCGTGCTGAGTCGGCACACGGGGATCAGCAAACTCCTGGAGAAGTGACACTGGCCCACATGCTCACACACCTCCTCGGGATTACTGCACAGGGAACAGAGTTCATGATCAAATTATTCCCTTGAGAGAGCCCCTGAAGGTGCTTTTTCTGGTGTGCTGAACTCCAGCCTGACGTTCCTGCTGTGATGAAAAGTGTGTTTGCTCTTGGCCAGGAGGGGTCTGGGCACAGGGGCAGAAATGCTTTGCAGGTGGGAGGTGTGCAGTGACAGCAGGACAGTAGATGGCACTAAGGATGAGCACCAGAATTTCTAGGCTTCTTAGCAACCCCCAAATGATTGCTTTTGGCAGCGGCTGCTGTGGAGCACTCTCACACTGGCATTCCTACTCTGTAGAGTCAGAGGTGCCCATCGCCTTGGAGGAAGATAAACACGGAATGTGCTTTGCAAATCCTGAGAAATATCAAGAGTGAAAATTGTTATCTCCAAGCACGACCAAAAATATGGCTTCTTTCCTTTGGCTGAAGTGATTTTTTGCCAGTATCAGGCTCACCAACTGCTTGTACTGGCTTTTGACCTCATCAGACAACAAACTGCCTCACCCTGGCATGAAGGGCAGCCAGAGCATTAACCCACTGTCCCTAATGGGAAAGCTGATCCCTGAGCTGCTTCAATATCCCTAAATTCCCTGAAGCTCTTGAGGTGGGTTACACTGCTATGGCACAGGACTGGTGCAGGGCTGCACTGAATAGGGGCCAAAACCAGGAACACATCCTGCACACATCAAGCAGCCTGCAGCAAGAGCAAGGCAAACTCAGTGACACTTTCCAAACAGCAATCATGCTCTTTCCACAGTCATTTCCAATCTCACGTCATGCTCTGTATCCCAGGACACAGGGGAAAAATACTGAGGGGACATGGCAGGTATAGCAGACCAAACATCTGCATCTGTGTGCTCAAAGCCAACGCTGCTGGTCTGCAGAACATGGTTTTTACAGTGAGTGTGCCAATTCTTATCAATTTTGGCATCTTCCTAGATGATTTAGTAAAAATGTTGGCTGGTAAAAGATGACAGATCTGTGTTATCTGAGTAAGGAACCCTTTATAGCCAAAGAATATTTTATCTCTTACTGATATCAGGTATTTTATCATGGTTTGAGGTCAATTTGTCCGATTGCATTGTCAGGAGGGAGCCTGAATTTGGAAAATAGGATTAATCCCATGTAGGCTCCCAGGCAGCTGTCAGCATAGCACAGACATCTGAATTGCCACTGACTTATGCTGAAATAAAACCAAAGACTTAAAAAAATTCCTTTTTATGGTTTTGTGTCCTCTCACTAGCCCTAGAGCCAGTCCTAGGACTGAGGCAGAGTCTAAACTTGATTCGGTATTAGGAACTCTGAGTTTGAGCCGATGGCTTCTTTGTTGCAGCTGAGGCAACTCCTCAGCAGTCAGCAGTAATTGAATTACACATCATTTTCAGCTCTGAATCTGATTTCCTCAAATAATCTGTAGGCTTTGGCAGCTAGTTCTTGTGATAATGGATCTTTCTCAATCTCATCAAAACAGGGGGAAAACCACCTGTTACTGACACGTTTGTGCACTTTGTTACGAGACAGATTACTTGAAAATATTTATAATCTCACGTTTAGAAGGTATTAGTGTGAGGTCTGTGCTTGCTTTCCAGGGTGGTGTCCATTCAACTGTTGCTTTATTAGTTGTTTGAATAGCAGGTGAAGGCTGATCTATGACCTGTATGAAGGAAATTGAAGGAGAGGACGCTGTCCTGATGCTGTGCTGCCACACGGAACATGAGTAAATAGAAAATGTTTACTGCTATGAATATTTTATTAGACAGTGCTTTCATTTAGATAAATTATTAGGAAGAACATGCAGCTCAGAAGTGTGTGAAGAGATCATAGCTCTCATGGAGTTAAAATGCTGGAAGGAACCCTTTATGTGAACTTGCTGAAACAATTCAATTAATTGTACCATTGCTCCGTTAACTGTCCATATCACTCAATGCAAAAATTCCAGATGCAACTACAGATGCTTAAACTGAGCAGAGAACAGCATTGAGCCTGGAAATTTATCCCCTGGCTTCAAACATAACTTTAGTCTCCGCCAATAAATGAAAAAGTCAATGTAACACATGGATTTATGGAATGACAAATGGCACCAGAATAATTTTGTATTTCCATGAGAGAAGAGATGCTGACATTGAGATGAAAACAACATTCCCTAGGTTTGCTTCTTAGCAAACATCCCATTTTATTAACGGGGTTGTTTTAAGTATAGTATAAGAAAAGCTGGCTTCTTGCATTTAAAATATTACTTAAATGGTATTCAAGCAACCTTTCCCTAGCTCAGATAATTATATCTGTTCTAGCTTTAATTTTCCTTCTTTCTTACACGTCCTGTCAAGACTGCAAGTCATTGCAATACTGGATAGAGAGGAAAATCTAACAGTTAGTTAAAATTGTTATAACAGCATAGTGAGTGCAATTGTTTGATTTGCAATAAAATACAGTCACGTCAATTAATTACCGTAGCTCGTGAGAGAAGAACCAAGATATCTTTGGAGGTGGATTCTGGAGTTTCCCTCAGTGAAAAGGAGGGGAAAAGGAGAAAAAAGTCTCCTTTCCAAAGGAGACCATGCTGCTCTGTGCCCATTTCCTGCTGCTCCCTGCCTGAGGGCCATGCTCACGGCTCCAGGAGTTGCAGAACAAATAGCTCAGATGAAAACCAAAGCTCAGGAACAGTGTTGCAGCCCAGATGGATGTGATCGGGGCACAGATCCAGATAAATCCTTTGCGTGGTGTTGCACTATGGCAAAGCAGAGTCTTCTGCTCACAGATGTTCAGGTGCAGGGTGCCAGCAGTGATCTCTCCAAAGTTCTGCCTGCACACAGGGTCACCTGCTTCGTTCCTTGGTGGTCTCCTCCACTATGGATGCTGACAGCCTGGTCAGAGAGGAAATTTCCAGCATCAGACAACTGTAAGACCTGTGAGAAAGAAATCCAAATAACTTTCTCATACACTGGTCTGGAAAGCTGTGAGAAAACTCATGAAGGGATTAAAAACCGACCCTTGCACCTGGTGTTTTGCACTTGTTTATTTACAAGATGTTTACGAAGGGGTGTTGTTTCTAATTAGCCGATAATTGTGAGGGGTGTTGGTTGGAGAACCAGTCATGCCCAGCTCTCTGGGAACAGTCTATAAAAGATGTGATTTCTAATAAACTCTGCTCTGTGCCTTCTGAGAAGACCTTGGAGTCTGTGTTGTTATGCAGCCGTCCCTAATACAATAAACTCCATTCCCTTGGCCACCGCATCACCTGAGAGAGAGCCCATCCTCTGCCCAGCACCTGCTGGGACGCTCCAGCCTTTTGGGACTCGCAGCACTGAAGAACACAGTCCCTCTCCTAAAAGTCACCATCATTCTTTGTGTGTAGATCACGTCCCTGTGCTTGGCTGTGCTATTTCAGGGATCCAGACAGCCTTAGGATAACCTTTCTTTTCCTCTAGAAAAATCCAGACTAGAAACTTAAAAGCAAACATGATTTCTCACGTAACTTGGTGCCCAGGAGTTCAACACATTGGAAAAACATTAAATTCCAACTCTTTTGCGGATAAAACCAAAAGGATTGGCAGTGCTGCCCTTGAGATGAGCTGTTTCTTTTGCCAGGGGGCTGCATGTCCCTGAGCCCCTCTGTGGACCTGCTGGTAAACACTGGTGACTGTGAGGGACCAAGCAAGACGTTCTGTTCTTGGGCACAACAGGGATTTTCAGCACCCTCGGGTGTGTGGCTCTCAGAGTGATATGGATGTCTCTGAGTCATTTGTCTATGTGAATCTGAGGGAAAACAAACCAGCAGAAAAGAGATAACGTGGCTTTACACTTCCTGATGTGGTGTTTCAGCCTTGGAAATGCTTTACTTCCTAGATAAGAGGGAGAGAAGAGAATCATTTAAATTCTTTCGTTCCCTTGGGAAGAGTGCAATGCAATAAGGGTAAAACTGTATGTAATTGCTTTCTATTTTTGTAAAGCCTGTGGCAGCTATGGAAGTTTGAAGTGAACGCTGGTTTGTACGAAATTCTTCAGTTGCATCAATGGTGCAGTGGGGGTAAAAAGCAGTGGGAAAAGTGTAGGCTTTATTCTACAAACCACAACAGTGGGTTTTCCCTGGAATATGTGAAAGAATGTGCTCAAAAGCTGCAAAATCCATCAGAAAGGGACAGGTTTGGGGTGTGCTCTGGGCTGCTCTTTGCATTGTCTGCTGCTGCTCTTGGTCACAGCATGGAAACCCAACAGAGCACCGCCCAATAGGGCACTCTGCTCGTTTTGGGATTCCCAGGGAATTATCTGGGAATTATCCTTGCTACTGACCTTTCCCAGAGCCAGAGCACTGGGTCAGTGCATGGCCTGAAACAGGGCTGGGGCAGCTACAGGGGGACCAAAAGGGGCTTCAGGCACACGTGGTGCTGCCATTTTAACCGCTGGGGAACTGGGCTTTGTACTGGGATACAGAGGTTTGAAATTTATTCGAACTCTTACCTTTTTCCATTCAATTCATTAAAATTGTTAAAAGTGAATTGTAAATACAATAAACGTCAGAAGCCTAAAATGAGAAATTTTACACGTATTTTAGTTTTTAGCCAACCCAATGAACAATGGTAAAAGAGGCTTTTGAACACATATGAGCATCTTTAGTTCTTATTTTGCACCTGTTAGCTGTTTGTTTTATATAAATACATATATATATAGTGTGCATATATCTATACATATGTAAAATGCCATAATAAGGCAGCATATACTGTTTTTCTTCCTGTGTCATTTTGAAGGATGGTTTTTATCCTTTCACCCATCCCAATAGATACAAGGCACTGGCTAAACACAACAAATGTGTGCAGAAGCCTTTTCCAAATTCCCTTTTGTGGCTGGAAAAGAAATGATTGATGCGGATTGCTGTGAGTTTCTCATGAAAAACTCTTGAAGATACAGAGATGAACTTGAACTTCACTTTATTGTGGCGTGAGCAGGTATTTTGTTGCTGTTATTCCAGATTTGTCCTAGGTGTTACACCACATTTTCCCAGGGGATACCCTGAGCAGATTGCGTTGTAGAAGCACTGAAGGTTTACAAGAAACAGACATTTTAATTTTTTTTCCTGTACAACCATTCTACAATGTGGAGTAATTCTGTTTTGCCGTTCGACAAAATTAATTTTGCTCCTATTTGCTGTGTTTTGGATTATTCAGCCACCTCCTTCTACAGTAGCTGGTAATTCTGACTCTCATGCACTGAGCAGTGCAATGCCCATAACAGTGCTAAGAACACTTTTTTACTCATGTGCATAAATCCTCTGACAAAAGTGACTCAGTTTCATAGCTGCCATCTTTCTTGATGGAAAACACACACACAAAAAAAAGTAAGGAACTCTTATCTGACAGCAAATTAACTCCGCACAGAGATGGTCTGTGACTTTGCCAAAATTCCTTTGAGTTCCTTTCTTTTTCTGCCAAGGGTTTGTGCTCATCTCAGCTGCTCAGTGACACACAGGAATTGTGGTTTGCTGTTCCGTCCTGGGGCAGGAGATGAAATCCCACCTGGGGACCGTGACTCCTGCTCAAATATGAGTGTTTGTCCCTTGTGTCCTGTGAGGAGCCACATCAACCACAGATGCCATGAGATGCCATTCAGTCCTAGAGGATGAAGCAATTTTCTGCAGAAGTTTCCTTCCTGCAAGGATATTTTTTACATGCTGGTTTTATTCTGAGCAGAGCCAGAAGCTAACACTGATCTCAAAGTCATAGCACTGCAATAGTCTTCTGTGTGTTTTTCTCTGTGAATTTGGCCAGTGTAGACTTCTACCACCCACAAAAGATCCAGAGACAAAAAAAAATAAATCTGTGTTTTGGATACCTGCTGGGTAAAGAAATACCAACTTTTGTTCTGATCTGCTTCATTCATCTAATTCCCTTCAGCACTCTGCTATCTGTTCTACCTGCCAGTGCATAAAGTATATGATTTTCAGGGCTCAGATTAATTCACAGTGCAAAAATCAGTGTTTGTTACAAAGAATTTGGTTTTTTGCTTATGCAGGTGTTTAGCACTGTTTCATTCTTGGAGCCAAATTTGGACTGAGATGATTTTTCTCCATTGGAGATGCAATTACTACTTCTTAGAGGTGCTGGGGTCCAAGAATTTATTTCACTCAGTCATCTGCTCTTCTAAATATAGGGTAATTACTATTCTTTGTAAATGAAATAAGAGCAAAAAGAACAAATTAGAGAAATGTTACCCTCTGTAATTAGGGTGTTTCTGAGGATAAAATTGTTTTAAAGGTATAACATGGTTAACAGATATTTTTTTTTTAATCCTTGTTTGCATCTTGGCACAGTCACAGGGCACATTTCCTATGTTTTGTGCATTTATTCAAAACAGAATTAGAATAAAGCTGTTTTTCTTTTTTTGCAAATTACTGGCTTTGTAGGCTGTGTAGGTGTTGTTCAAAGGCACGCACCATGCTTACTTAAAAATAATTACATTTCGAGATAGAATATATATTATGGCCTTCCTATGGAGCCACAGCGAGGTGTTACAAGCTGCCATTCTGCAAGTTTCCAGAGTGACGTTTTGTTATTGCAGATCATTTTCAGGAAACTTCCTGAGAAAATAAAATGTCTACTCGTACGGCTGGCTGTTCAGCTAGAAGTGTGATGGACTGCCCTGGGACAGGAAAGGCTAACGGGGTTTGGCATTAGGAGAGCTCTCATCTCACCTTTATCTTCAAAAACATGCTGACAGCTTGCCTGGCCAGTATTTCTGGGCAGCATGGAATGGATCTGTTGGTGTCTGTGGTTCCTGCAGTGCCAGGGCTGACAGCAGGGGATCCTTCTCCTCTCCTCTCCTCTCCTCTCCTCTCCTC
>VZDJ01000058.1:48105-96091 GCA_008694505.1 Cyanoderma ruficeps | reverse complement strand
TTTTGGCTTTTTGGCTTTTTGGCTTTTTGGTTGTGATGCTCTGCTGGTTCCCTGCAATAGCAGGAGTTGTTCCTGGTGGAATCAGTCACTGGGAGTGTTTGGGAGGCTTGAAGGAAGGAGTAAGAGGCTGCTCACCATTCAACAATGCTGGCAAGGTGGTTGCTGTAGAAACCTCTCCCAGGTCTAGCAAATGTCAGGCACCAGGCTGTGCCCACTGCAGCACCGGGATCGGGCTGGAGAGGCTCCCACACACAGGAAGCCTGGAGGCTGCCTGGCTTTTTCCGGAGCCACTGGGGGATTCCTGGCCCTCTGCCTGGTGTGGGGAACAGGCACGGATGTCACTGTTCCCCTCTGCAGAGGCTGCTGCACAGTCAGGATCACGCTGCACAAACGAGATGCCATTCAGTCCTAGAGGATGAAGCAATTTTCTGCAGAAGTTTCCGTCCTGCAAGGATTTTTTTTACATGCTGGTTTTATTCTGAGCAGAGCCAGAAGCCAACACTGATCTCAAAGTCATAGCACTGCAATAGTCTTCTGTGTGCTTTTCTCTGTGAATTTGGCCAGGGTAAACTTCTAACACCCACAAAAGATCCAGAGACCAAAAAAAAAAAAAAAAATCTGTGTTTTGGATACATGCTGGGTAAAGAAATACCAACTTTTGTATTCCCTTCAGCCCTCTGCTATCTGTTCTACCTGCCAGTGCATAAAATATATGATTTTCAGGGCTCAGATTAATTCAAGGTGCAAAAATCAGTGTTTGTTACAAAGAATTTGGGGGTTTTTTTGCTTATGCAGGTGTTTAGCACTGTTTCTACTCTTGGTCCCCTCCCAGGACCCTCTTCCTCCAGCAGGGCACACTCGGGCCGTTTGTGCTCATGGCTGAGCTCAGCCCACAGCCCAAAGCTGGCTCTGGCAGCTCAGAGGAGCAGCAGTGAGGGATTAAAGTGTGCTGGATGCGTTTTAGTGTGGCTTGGCAGTGAAAAGCTGGGGCTGTAGAGGGAGCACAGCTCCCACTTGTGGGATTTGTGACCTGTTTCTCCCCAGAGCATTCACTGAGGCGTGGTTGAACACCCCGCAATCCAAGGTGCGCTTGCCCGCGGCTCTGAGCTCAGTTGCAGGCTGATGGCAGCGATGTCCTCAGCTATTGCGGAGTGTGAGGGTGAGCAGGAGGCAGAGGATTTGATCGTAGTGTTGTAAAGGGGCTGAGTCATATTTAATCAAGCTCTATTCATTTGTACAGCAGAGGTGCCTTTTAAAGTAAAGATGCACCAGCCATAAAGTGCTTTATTCAGTTCCCTTTGACAGGGATCTCTTAAATGCTTGCTGCTGTGGATTTCAGTCCACTCACTGCCCATTTAATAGATGTGGTGCAAAATCCCTGAAACGAGTGGCTTATCTCCCCAGAGCTGAGGTCTGGCTCTGTGGGTTTGGTGAGTACTTAGCACTTCATCTGCGTGTTTCCCACTGGTAAAATGAATTAATGTGTCCACCTCGTTCCACCGTGCTCTTTGTGAAAGGTTCCTGGGCTTCTCTGGGACATTTCATAATAATTTACTCTGGTTTTGTTAATCTCAGCTTTCTGCATGACGGTATCCTGGGTCTCTCTTGGCTGGGTAATTTGTTTCAAACTACAATTTCTGAGACTGATATTTCATCCTTTCCATTTGAGATCAGTAGGATGGAGCTGCACCGTTCTTGATATAACATTGATTCTGCAGAGTGATGATTCTGATCCTTGGGGAAAACTTCAGGATTGCTTTAGATATCCATGTTCTGAATGAAGGCACAAGAGTATCTCACTATTCAACTATTAGGAAGTCTCTCATGTTTTCAGCTCCTATAGACGCTCTTGATTTGTTTTGATAAGAAGCCCAGAGCTTGGTAGGATGTGTTATTGATCTCACACAATCCATTCTGGATCCTGATGTAGGGGTATCATTCACAAATCAATTTTCCCTGAGCTTTGATTTAAATATCAGCAGCCCTTGAGGATCTTTCTGAGTCACTTTTGTTCTCAAGCTGTACTTCAGCACCGAATAAAGAGTTTAATAAGTGCAGGCACCCAAATGAGCTGTGTGCCAGCTGCTGTCAGATGTGGCTATCGAGTCTGTTCTGTTTGCTAACACAGTTTCTGTAAAGAATAACAGCCCACTCTGTCTACCTTCAAAACAGTTTTTGAATTTCAGCCACTCAGTCCCAGCAGCTCTGTAAGAAGGCAAGTATTTCTTTGATATCAAGGCACACTGCCTGGGGAGAAGAGGTGAAGTGGTGTCATATGTGTTAGACTGTGCACAAAAACTGTCTGCTGCCTTTCTCCTCAGCAGATAGGAACTGAGGCAGACACGTCAAGGCAGTTTTAGAAAGGATCTGAGTGAAGTTAATGCCACAAAGTCCTTTGCAATCCATGCAAACAATGTGATGAGCAAGTTATAAAGGAATGAAATATTTGATTTTGTGAAGATATGGAAGAAAGGTTAGGAGTGGGGAACAGTGCTGAAATGGTCACTTGCAGGCACTGCCCTTTAGTTACTGGTCACAGAAACCTGATGTGTGGGAACTGACTATGGGTTTATGGAGTGTCCAGAGCCAGGAACTGCCTGCAGAGGAGTCCCATGGGAGGTTTCTTGTCCACTCCTCAGGCACTTGCCCCTTACTGGTGTCACAGAGCTAAAATACCCCAGCGGTTTCTCAGAAATGACGGCCTAGCTTCCCGAACCATTTCCTTCCCTTTTTTTCCTTTCATTTCTTTTCTCTCTCTATGTTTCAGATTATGCTTGGCCTTTGCCTAAACAGTTGTGCCCTATATGGATTTCCCTAGATGTGCTCTTTTCAACTGCATCTATTATGCATCTCTGTGCCATCTCTCTTGATCGGTACGTAGCAATTCGCAATCCCATTGAGCACAGCCGCTTCAATTCCCGCACCAAGGCCATTATGAAAATTGCTGCAGTTTGGACCATATCCATAGGTAAGCAACGTGCCTCACCGTCTTGACTGTGTCTGAATGAATGATAGTGCTTGCTGCAATTTTCATTTAGGATTTTTTTTTTTTAAATAAAGAGGATACTCAAATTAATTTACCTGGCCTGCATGCCTGAGCGGAATGACTGGAAATGGAATTTCCTTGCAGCTGGCAGAGCACCAGCCCTCTCCACACCAGAGCACTGCTGCTGTGTCCCTATCAGTGTGCTGCTAACAACCATGACAAGGACAAGTGGCGCTGTAAAACCGCTGTAAACAAAGCAGAAAAGAGCTTTAGCAGAGCCCTGGCCGGCACGAACTGCACTGCGGCCGCTGCAGTTAAACCCTCTCAAGTCCTGGTCGTGCTGTAAGTGCAGCAGCACAGAGTTGGAGGCAGGATTTCAGCCAGGTATTTACTGCTCCTGCCCGGGTTTTAGAGCCTGTGCCTCTCCCTGCCACAGCTGGATTGCTGCTGGTACTGAGCCAGCGGGTTTGGAGTGTTAGTAACTGGGGGGTAGGCATAACACAAGACACGTTTGTATTGCTTTGATAAAACACAATAAATAAAGCAGCAGTAAAAATAGGGAAGACAAAACAAAATGATAGCATGATGACTCTGTACTACCGAGAATTATGTGGAGAATTTTTAATTTATTTTGGTTTTTTTAGACCTCTTTAAATTTGCTTTTAAAAAGAGGCATTTGAGGCAGAATTGTATGACCACTTCCATCTGCTTTATTGCCTTTTGTGCTTGATTAAAATGCAGTCTTACAGAGATTTAACGTTTAATTTCTGTTTCATAAAGTGGTTTTTGCTTTCAGTGCTGTACTGCAAGGAAAAGCATGTTCCAGGTATTTGAATTTCTCTTGAGTTTTTGCCTGCTTTAGAAGTGCAATATGATTCTGGATATCTGGATGCTACAGGGACTGATTTTGGAGAAGCTTGCCTTGGGAAAAGGCTATGGGAAAAACCAGAAAAAGATAAATTAGGGGAAATACACTTTTTCTCCTCATGAATATAGTAAGAATATCTATTAGAAACATATTTTCATGTGTCACAGGCCTGCTACACTTCCCCTAGGTAATACAATCTGCAGTGAAATTGGATTGGGTTTAATCAATTCATTTAAGATTTTTAAAATTAGTATTACTATTATTTTAAACTCTCTATGCTCTCTATTTGACACGGGAAAGCAAGCTGCTGAATTCAGCATATTAGAGTCACATGAGGACAAGCTCAAGTGGGTTCAATTTGCACAGGCAGCTCAGACTCAGCACAGAATTTGTGCTCCACGTTGCACTGGAATGCAGAGGGAGAACTGATAGACACCCCCCAGCTGAGATATGTAAATCACATTGCAAAACCTGGGCAATAAAACTGTTCTGCTGCCATTTTTGGAGCTAACTTGTGGATTGTTGCCTTAGATGTTGCAAATATATCCTTCGAAATTTTGGCTAGTGCTGAGGGTGGCTGCCTGCACTAGTGCCTCGTGGACTGAGTTGTGGTTTGGACTCTGGGTCCGAGGGATGAAGTAAGTAATTCACACACAGTTCACTGATCCAGCAGACTGGTAAGAAAATATGGTGCCTGAGCAAACAGGTGTAAAGACACAGGCCTGTCTCTTGGTGGAACAACTTGGTGATGATGGAAAACAGGCACATTGTGACCCCCAAGAGAAAGGTACCCCAGCCTGAGCAGCTGAGGTGACTCTGCTGCTGTACAGTGCAAACACCTCACCCCAGATTCCCCAGGAGATGTTTCACCAATCTGCATTTACGATGGGATATGAAACAGGGGAAATAATGAAGCTTAAAAGGCACAGCCAGGAAAGGAGATGGAAGGACACGTTTCCACAAGGCACAGGGTTTGTCAGCCCCCAATGGACGCAGCAGCTGTTCCCAGCACCCCAAATTCTTTAGGATGGAGCCGTGAGCAGTTGCTCTGTGGGGTGTCTGCAGTGCACAGTGCTCTGGGGGCTGCCCTGGGCAGGGACACGGGGTGCAGCTGTACCTGTGTGCCCTCCTGTTGGGATCACAGCTGGGAGGGTGGGCAGCACATCTGGGCCTTCTTTATGTTCTGTTCATTGTCTCAGATGCAGCTGCTGCTGGCCCGGGAGAGGCTTTGCCTGCATCCCTTTTTCTGAAGATACAGGCAGAATCAGCACTGCCCAGACAGTCTGTTCAGGGCACTGGAATGCTGTTGGATTTCCACCCTCCCCAGTGCATGTGATAGGGCTCACCCTTTTACTAGGGATTTCTGCAGCAGGTTGCATTAAACAGAGAAAGAAAAGTACTCTTGGTATGTATCTAGCTCATTTTAGCATAACTATTTGTACTTCATAAATGAATTTAGGAATGTGGCAGACATGGGAATAAACTGAGAATGGAATGAAAGAGAACTCACTCAAAGTGTATTGTTGCTTTTTCCTGGCTCTTCACTACCTTACCTGTCACTTGGGAAGGCCTGGTGAAATCCTGTGCTAATTTCAAGATGGATGAAATGGGTTAAATGAATTCATCCTCACTTCGGTGTAAAGTATCACAAAAGAATTTGTGCATTTCTGCTTGTGATTAAGTATCAAATTTAAACCAACACTAAAGTGCAGGCAGGTCAGTTTGCACTGCCTGAATCCTGCTTCAGATGAAGAGACTTTTAAATGCATTCCATGCAAAGAATCCTGAACTGCGTTTCTGAATCAGAAATTCAAAATAAGAAGTAAAAAGCATGTAATTTATCTTAATTCAGTAGCTTTTGCATTCCATTTTTCTGAGATATTAACACTGACAGCAAAATATAAAAGAGGTTCTTTGCTCATTGAGCCACAAATTTGTCAAGTTGCACAAGCCTAAACTTGTGATTAGGTTTTAAAGTAGAGGAACATAAGAGAGTCCTCGTGTCTCTTGACAATTCCTTTGTGATAGGTCTTTTCCAAAGTCCTCCTTGTTCCAGATTAAAGTACATCACAGAGAGTTGTCCTGTGCTTTAGCAAACATAACTTAAACAAGAATTTTGTCTTCACTTTGAGAACAAGTGGCTGCTGTGAAGGGCTGGCCTTGTAAAAATTAGTTTTGTAGTAGATAGAACTGTGGCTGAGGCTGGAAATAAAAACACAGGCAACAGAAATATCCTCACAGTTGAAAATGAAAATCGATTTGAGCCTGCTGGCAGAATCTTGGCATTGTTTCAGGATTTCACACTTGGTGTAGTTTCAGAGTTTTCACCTTGGGGACTTGACCCTCAGCAGCCTGGTGCAGCCTCAGGCCCCAGGCTCAGCAGCAGGGTAAGGAACAGCCAAGCCCTGGCTCACACAGGAGAAAGTGTGAACTGGCTAACATTAAAATAAACAAAATATCCCTTTGAAAACCCGAATGAAAGCACTTCATTGATGTGGAGGGACACACACATGGCTTCTGATATGAAAATAACTGAAACATTTTTATTCTGAAGCTCCTAATGACCCAAATACGTGCCTGGAAGGGATTTTCCTCTGCTTCCAGGGGCGTTCAAGGTTTGGTCACTTGCTATAGAATGCTGAAATTACACATGCTACCAATTTTCCAGCTCACAGTTTTACATCCTCAGAAGCAGTGTAAATTCAATTTAGATTATAAGTGACCGAGATAAGCCGTCCTTTAAATTTTGCTCTGTGTGTCAGTGCCATGGGCAGATGCCACAATTTGTGTGTGTGTCTCTGTGTGTGTGTGTTTGAAAACATTTTCATTCTTTCTCTGACTCACCAATGATATTATCATTTCGATTTCAGGTAGGTACCTGAGGTTTGTGTGTGCAATAAACCACTCAGGTTTAAAAATGAAACTTAAATCCCCCTTTCACTTCCATAGTGTTTCATTGTTTCATTGAGGAGATGTATTTATAGAAATATGCAGGAGGATGAAAAGCGTAAATGTGGATCAGTAAACCCTCATGTCAGACTAAGTGAACTTACATCCAACAGCTTTTTGTTCCTGCCCTGAGTGTTTGTCTCTCACCGGGGCTGAGCAGCCTCATGCTTGCAAGCCGTTCTAATGATGTCCTTCAAGAGCCTCCAGGCACCAGCTCTGCCCTCCCCTCCCTCACTGCAGATAATCCTCACTCTGAGCAGTGTGCCTGGAGTGGCAGCACTGACACAGAAGGAGTTGTGGTCTCCTAGGGCAGGGGGATGTGCTGAGGGTGGGCTGTGCATGGAGACAAGGAGGGCCTGGAGCAGCTCTCACAGCCTCCCTCAGGTCACAGTTTCAGAGCACATTTGGGCTTCTGGTTTGCATCTCTGCCCATCAGTGTGTCTCTGGGATCGGGGGCTTGCTCAGCAAGGCTTTTCCATGTGCTGCTGGGATGTGTTTGCTCCTGGCACCCTCAGCTCTGTGCTGGGCTCTAGCTGCTCCTCTGACATTATGCTTTAGGGATAAGACCAAAACCCCAGGAATTTCTTTGCAGGCTTCAGGTTAGCACAGAGAGCATTGGACATGTTTCATGAAGCAAAAAAAGGGCAAAACCACTGCTAATGAAGAAGGCAGCACATGGGAGGTCAAAATGTGCTCCTGAGATTTTGTTCAAACCTTTCCCACTGAGCAGGCTGGCTCTGTGGCTCGTCCCTTGCACACAAGGAAGCAATGCTAAAATAACTGTTACTGGTGCAGCAAAGGTTAGACAGGCCCCCTCCATCTCCTGGAAAAGCAAACAGACTCCTGACTACGGGCATTGCCTTGGCAGAAGGGCAGTAACAACATATATTGCTGAGAAAAATGGTCGCATACTAAAAAGCCTAAGGGAGCTTAATATCTCTCCAGATTTGGGAGATCTTTAAATATACTATATTCATGTATTTTAAATTCCTTTTTTTTTTTTTTTTGCCTTTTTATATTTGACCCTGAATGTCTGACAGTGTATGTTTGACTAAAACTCTTCTCTTGTGAGCACGGGGGTTGTAGTTGGTTGGCCTGTGGGCAGTGGTGGTGGTGATCTGATCGCTTCTGTTTGCCTCACCAGAGTGCAGAGGTGGCACCAGCATTGCAGGCTGGGCTGCAAGTTGCCTCTGGTGGAGCAGTGGAGCTGGCTTCTGCTCATAAAACTTTTTCAGACCTGCCTTCTGGTCGTGGGTGAGGCAGAGATATTTGCTTTATGACCTAGAGCAAAACACTGAGGCGTCACCTGCCTGTTCCCCACTTGTTTGAGTTGTCTACAAAGGTGTTTTATCTAAAGACATTTTTTTGATTGAGGGTTTGTTCCACGATTCCCAGGAGGGTCGTTGACCTTCCTAGCACAGTGCCAAGAGTTACCAAGGTGAGGAAGAACATATTGGCTGGTAACAAGCCGGATTTGTAGTGAGGAAACTACCCTGGGGTTTGGGGTGATTTCAGGGTGCTTGGATTGGTTTGACCTTGTCATTAGATGTCAGTGCAAGGTTTTGCCTGGGGCAGCAGCAGATGGTGGCAGTGTGTGAAGAATTCTGACACAAACGAGGCTGACCATCCCACCAGACCTGTTCCCGTGGGCAAGGGAGATGTTTGTGTCTGAGGTTCTGCCCCTGAGCATCAGCCCAGCCGTCACTGTGGGGTTGCCTGGGGAAGCCCAGCCCTGGCAGCAGCTATGCTCAAATGCACCTTTGGAAACACTGGGCAAAGCAGCAGAAACAATTTAACAAAATAGAAGGGCAGGTGGGGAAATAATTTCTTTCTTCCGTCTTCTCCTGTTGTTTGCTGGTTTTCCTCCTGGGCTCAGGTTGCTCGGTGCTCTCCCAAGGTTTGGGTAAAGGTCAGCAGCTCGTCAAGGCACAGTCACTAATGGCTTTCATCTGTTTGCAGTTGTGGCTGCTGCAGGCAGGGAGATCCTTCAAAGTTCATCCCCCTTTTATCTTTGCCTTTAAACCAATACAAGGCTGGCACAGTTGTTTTATTGGAATGGTCAGAGGAAACCAGACTTCATCCAGCCCCGAAGGGGAGTGGTTGCAATATTAGTACATGAAAGGCTCTGCAGTTAGTCAGCTGAAATATGGGGACAGGATGGAATTTTAGTGATTTTGAGCACTTCAGAGGCCAACATTCTTCAATTTTCCTCTGAAGAGCTTTTGTTTCTTTTCTTGCACACTGCAAGGCAGGGGGCTGCTGTTGGGGTTTGCTTCTCACTCTCTGAGTTTGAGAAATGTGCAGGAGCTTTGTGAGACATTTCAGCTAAGAAACCAAACAGATCTGTTTTGGTTTTGGTTTAAATATGAGCTTTATTTTTTGCTTCTGTTTGTTTAAATATGAGGTTAAGGCTATGGACTTGAACCTGTAGCGTTCAGCAGCATTCCTGTTTTTACAGTGGTGTATTTGTGGCACCACGGGCTTGTTTGGCACTCAGCTTTCTCTTTGCTTTTTTCTTTTCACTTGTCTCTAAATGTCAGGAGAGGGGCAGGGAGGTCCAAAGCCACCTGCAGCAGCAGAGCTCTTCCCATGGACACAGCAGACTCTGAATTCAGTGCTGGCACCAGGAGAGGTGGCCCCTGGCCTTCCCAAGCTCCTGTAGCTGCAGCAAAATGTCACCCCTTTTGTATTCAGCCCTGAGAATTCCACACGTGGGAAAACAGAGTAAACCCATATGCCTCTGATTCCTTTAGTTTGGTAGTTGTCCTTGGAGAAAATATGTTCTTGTAGAAGAGTGGAACTTGCTCCCTTTTTTAGTGGAAATAGCCATCACGGCACAGATATTCAGTAATCTCTGTAATCTCTGTCAGTCTCCTGGGCTTTCACTGAAGAAAACAAGATATTAAACACAAAAAAGATATTGTTTTTCATTTAAGTCTAAGTATCTGTGAATGTCAATTTGGACTTCTTATCCAACTTTTTCTCGAGTAAATATTTTATAAATCTGTATTTGTAGTCATTTGGGTTTTGTTTTATTAATTTAGAATCCGTGAAGATCATGTTACCCTGTGTCCACAGCACCATCTCAGCCTCATTTCGTGAAAATTTCTACTGGCTTAAGGACATCTTTAAAGCTGACAGGCAGCAGTTGGGACAACACTTGTAATTGGATTTGTAATCCAGAGGATTCCTCTCTCTGTGGCTTCCTGCTGCTCTGTCAAACAGAAGCTAAAGGAGAGTAGAGGAGGGGAAAAAAAATCACATTCACCTTCTCCGCTGTGTGTGAAGGGAGATCCTGCTCAAGCTGCTGCCTGGCAGGAGGGTGTTCAGAGCTGCCAGTGCTCTAGCAGGGATCTGCTTTGTGCCTTACTGACTGGTTGTCTCTTTTTGGGGCAAAACCAGCTGTGCCAGGCACTGGTCAGACTTCAAACAAGAGGACCAAGTTTGCTCTGAAGAGCATTGCTTGAGTCAAGCGGAGCTGGGCGCCTTCCTTGTGCTTGTTCAAACAGCAGAACCCAAGTCAGGCATCCACGTTCATCCACATTCATCCACGTTCATCCACGTTCATCCATGTTCATCCATGTCCATCCATGTTCATCCACATTCACCCACGTTCATCCACGTTCATCCACGTTCATCCACATTCATCCACATTCATCCACGTTCATCCACATTCACCCACGTCCATCCATGTTCATCCATGTTCATCCACGTTCATTCACGTTCATCCACATTCATCCATGTTCATCCACATCCATCCCCATCCAGGAGCCTTGGGAATGCTCAGGGGTGATGAAGACACCCCTGCTGAACAAGGGCCAGGCTGTGAGCTGTGTCTGCAGGCAGGGATTAGTGCATTTGGGACTGTGGCAGCAGGGATTTTGCAGCAATCCCCCATGAAGGAAGTGTGAAGGTGTGAGGTGAAGGAAGGCATTTGAGATGAGGGGAGTGACCAGGGCTGAATCTGGCTGACAGCTGAATCAAAGCGTGTTGCCAGCTTAGCTGAGGGCATCTTTCTTCCCACTGCTGTTAATGATGGAATTTTCCCAGACTGGAAGAAAGTGTAAATAAAAACTTAGTGCTTTCTTTCTTCTGTGCATTCTCAGATTGAAATCTCACTTTGCTGTGTGAGAGGTGAGGGACAGGTTTCCATCACAGCAGCTACCCCCTCATTCCTGTCATTAATGCTGAGCTGTCTCATGCTCATGCAGAGTTTCAGGCTGCCATCAGTGCTCTTGATTTGTATATCCATCACATCCCAGAACCCAGTTATTCTTCCCAAATGTACTTCATGTGTGTCACATAAATGTCAGTTTGTGTGTGAAGATATCCTGAAAGCTCATCTCATTTCCCTTGGCTAAAGCAATAACACCAACTTTTAAATGATTCACACTACTTCACGAATGAACTTTCATTTTGGAGTTTTATTTCAAAGGGTAGGTGTTATAGAGGGCATTAAAGCATAAAATTATACATGCAAATATAATCCCGGTGTAATGCCATTGACCTAATTCAGATTTCTACTTCGTGTAAAGAGTGCTCAGTCTAACTTCCACCATTTCCCAAATGCCTGTGGTTTGATGGAGCCCAGGCATTAGGATGATGTCTTTAATGGTGGATTTATGGGGTGAAGGTTGTTGCAGTGGCAGGGAATTGGCACAAGCGAGATAACAGGTAACATATCAAACAGGAGGCAGCTGCCTTGCCAAAGATGAACTGATGAGCACTGGCCTGTAGAGGGAAAGAAGAGCAAATCCTGGAACTAGTACTTGAGCTAAAAAAACCCACATGCTGCAGTCACGGAAGGCGTTTATAATTGTTAATTTTCAGAAGAAATTCTGTCACTTGATTTCTGCCAAATGGCAATTTTCTGGTAATGACAAACCGCAGAGGAATTCCCCGGAATCCTGAAAAACTCTTAGCTGGAGTGGGAAAAATGCCCTGGTTAATCTCTTTAGCATGTAATTCTTCCTGTTTAGAAATCCAGAGTCCCACAGAATTAGTTTTATGACCTGTGATGTTCACAGCAACTCCAAAAAAAGCAATTCAGGCCCAACGGTGGCCTCAGCATTGGTTATTTTTTGGGTGGAGGAGCTCAGGGGGAGCATGGCCAGGCCCAGATGTGTCTGAGGAGTGGTGCTCCATGGCAGGCAGGTGCCCAGAGGTGAGCACAGAATTCCTTCTGTTGCTCTCTAGCTGCTCAGATATGCAGGGGTTTCTTTGTTTGTTTGTTTCTTTAAAAGGGCAGAAAGGAACTTGAAAAGAAATGAAGAAAGATAATCAAAGGCATAGAATGAGTTTGGTGTGAGGAGAGAGAGAGAGTGGATAGAATGGCATTCTTCTGCTCCAAAAGAGGTGCCAGACAGGAGAGATGATAACAGGTCTCTAAGATCACTAAGAAGGTGGAAAAGATGAGCAGATAGTGATTATTCACTGTTTCTCACAGTAGATGCACTGATGGGAGTCAAAAGAAATTATTAGGCAGCAAATTTAAACGAGCAAGAAACACTTTGTCCAGATGAAAAACAAAGAGGTTGAGGAACTGACTGCCACTGAGTGTTGTGGAGTTAGACATGAGATTGAGGATTCGTAAGATTTGTCATGAAGATAAATCTCTCAAAGGTTATTTTGACAACAAGATCTGGATGCAAATTCTTGCTTCGGAATTTTCTAAGGTATAATGCTTACAGCTGCCCCATTTTGTACCATGGCCCTAAACTTGCCAAAGACACAAGACAGCACCAGATGAACCCATGAGTCTCTAATTAGATCCGGCCCACCGTGTGTTTTCCTGCACAGGTTATGGAATTCCAAAATATGTCATTTCTTCTGGAAGGTTTTGGGTCTGTGTTGATGTGGGACTGAACTTCACAGATCAGGGGATGAAGTTTTGACCTCAGTATGTGTGAAAAATACTTGAGTGACCTCTTGCAGAGACCACTTTGTGTTTGCACTGAGACTGTCTACAATGGCCCTGAGATCCAGAACTTTGCTTCCATGTGTCTGTGATGCCATGGCAAAAGTGGCTATTTTTCTGTCAGCATTATTTTAATTACTTTAAGAATCTTGCTTTTGAATCTTCCTCTGTGTAAGGCTTACATATTTCCAAATTTTTTTCTCTTTAAAATTTGCTCCTTTCTACCTTTATGTCAGTGATTTCAAACCTCACCCCAGACTGGCAGGTATGGGGTAGTCAGCTGGAACACAGCAGAGTGGTGACTGCCTTTCCTACACCCACAAATTCCAATTAAAGCTAGAAAAAGAGGAGTTAGGCTGCACTCACTGAGCCAGCTGTGGAGCACAGCAAAGCTGCTGCTGTTCCTGCAGGAGGGTGTCATGCCCTGGAGCTGTGCTCTCAGGAGCGTTGTTGGATGTTTTCCTTTTCACCTGGAAGCAGCAATTTCTCTTCCAAACAGCTTTAGGCAGTGGGCTGAATGCATGCAGGACCTGCATCCTCTCTGCTGCCTCTCTGCAGCCCCATCTGTCCAGGTAACATTCTCCTTTCTTTGGTTTCATTTTTCCAGGGATATCCATGCCTATTCCGGTCATTGGTTTGCAGGATGACTCCCGGGTGTTTGTCAATGGGACCTGCGTCCTTAACGACGAGAACTTCGTCCTCATCGGGTCCTTCATGGCTTTCTTCATCCCCCTCATCATCATGGTGATCACGTATTGCCTGACTGTCCAGGTGCTGCAGAGACAGGCCACGGTGTTCATGTGCGGGGAGGTGCCCAAGCAGAGGAGGAGCAGCGTGAACTGCCTCAAGAAGGAAAACAACACAGAGAACATTTCCATGCTCCACAATCACGAGGGGGCCTCCCACTTGAACTCCCCCGTCAACAAGGAGGCCGTGCTTTTCCGTAAGGGGACCATGCAGTCCATCAACAACGAGAGAAGGGCCTCCAAGGTCCTGGGCATCGTCTTCTTTTTGTTCCTCATCATGTGGTGCCCCTTCTTCATCACCAACGTCATGTCTGTCCTTTGCAAGGAGGCCTGCGACAAAGACCTGCTGAGCGAGCTCCTCGACGTGTTTGTTTGGGTGGGGTACGTGTGCTCGGGGGTGAACCCCCTGGTGTACACCCTCTTCAACAAAACCTACCGCAGGGCTTTCTCCAACTACATCCGCTGCCAGTACAGGCCTGGCAAAAAGTCAGCGCTGAGGCAGAACCAGTGTCTGAACGTGGCCTCGACAGCTTTGTATGGGAAAGACCTGACTTTAACCAGCTACCGAAACGGCAACGAGTTCAACAGCATGGAACTGGACGATGCTGAGGAGGGCCTGGAGATGCAGCCAGGGACTTCAGAGCTCTCCATAAACAGCTGTAATGTTGTAAGTGAACGGGTGAGCTGCGTGTAAAAGTGACTCTCACGGACCTTCGCTACGGTGTGTCTGTAGCCAAAATATATGGTGTAAAAAATGTAAGTGTTGGTCAAAGGACAATGTAAATATTGCATTCTGAACAAAGCTTTCTTTTTTTTTTTTTTAAAGGAGAAAAAAAGAGTTGTCTTTCCAGTCCAGTACTTAAAATAATATATATTAATATACTGCAGTGAAGTTTAAGGTTCTATATTTACTGTTAATACTAGATCAGAACTATTAGTTACTTTGCATATGTCATGGACAAAATGTTTGAATTCTTCTTCCAGTGCATGAGCAAAAATGCTGAATATTTATCTCAGGTGGAATTTGCTGGAGTCCAGAATGGCACGTTAATAGTTATATATCAAATACATGCTATTAGACTTGGTCAGTATAACTTTCTTTTTCAAGTTGACAGTAAATATATACTTTAAATCCTCACCCCTATTTGTGCCGTGTAAAGACTTTACAGAAACCTGGCAGAGAGATGTCACAGCAGCGTAGTGGCCGTGCAGGCACCTGGCCAGACATGTCCTGTCATGTGTAGTGGCTTCTGCCATTCTGGATCATTCTTGCACTTCAAGGGACCTTTGTTAGATTCTGGCTTCCTCTCCAATCCTGCTGTTTTCTTTCTGTTCCTTGGGAGGCTCTGGCTCCCCTGGGAAAGGTAGGGAATGTGGTTTTGCAGTCCTGGCTGGGGCCACTTTCAGACTTGGAGAAGCAGAGCCATCCCCAGTTATCTATTTCAAACATTCAATAAATGGAAGGCCTAGTATTAATTAAAAGCCCTCTTTTGGTTTCGCAGATAACCATCAGCCCTGGGATGGAGCAGGCTGTGCTCAGTGTGCCCAGCACTGCCTTCACAGACTGCTGGAGGATCCGGGGCTTTGGCCCACCTGAGGAAGGGCACTCTGGCTTTGGCAGAGCCTGAATCTCTGCTCTTCTCACACCTCGTTACTCTTTAGCTGGTTTAGCATTTGCTTTTATTTTCCAGCACAGCGCTGGTGGTGGAGCACTGCTTTGGGCACAGAGCAGAAGGTTCTCTGTGTGTGGTGCTGGCCAGGGCCCAGCTGTGGGGAGCAGGACGTGCCTCCCTGGGGAGTGTTGGAGACAGGAGAAGCGAGGGTCCCTGCTCCTGTCCCAGGAGGGGGTGGGCACAGCTGAGCAGAGAATGTGATTGGAATCATTTGCTGGTGACATGGTTCTACAGCAAATGGTGATCAGGGACAGCAGGGAAGCAGACCTGGAGCTAGTCTACATGGAGTATTAATCTGGAGTAATTTTAAATTTGATTTATTCCATTTTACTCCCAAAGTAAATTAGAGTGTATCATATTAACACCACTTACATCTTTAATGAAAGCTTCCACATCGGGATTGAACACGTTTTAAGTAATCTCCTTTTAATACACACCATGTATAATTTGAATTAATTTCCCTCTGCATTCCTGTGTACACAAACCCTCCAAGGCACTGTGTCTTCCTGGCACTGTGCCTCTGGGGTGATGCCTCTCACGCAGATCTCCTTATGTGGAGTATTGTCTAATGCCAGATATCACCCATAAGGTTTTTATATCTTCATTAACTCCTACACAGATGCTGCAGTGCCCATCTAACATGGATGCATTTAGCATCACTGACAGCCTCTGGCTAAGATAATTGTCAGAACAGAGAAGCTTACACTAGGCATGGATAAATCGCATTTTATTTACATGAGTTGCTTGTACTCTCAGCTTGCTGTCTTCATTCCATTAAAATTAACTTGTAGAAGAACTGGAAAATTCTGCCAGTGCTTGAGGAGGTGTTGTGCTGTTGCACTGCTGCGTGCAGCTACAACTTGCTGAGGCCACTACCAAAACACAACGTTTGGGTTGTATCTGCTGCTGGGTTGATCCCAGACTGATGCACTGCAGTGGATGATCTTTTCTCCCTCACGCCCTCCTGGGATCAATCCATAGTATTTCCCTGAAGGCAGTTGAGGTATCCAAGTGCAGAGTGCAGCTCAGTGCTTGCAGAAGGCATGAGAGCTGCTCCATGTGCCTGCCTGGGAATCCATGCTTGGGAATCCACTTGCCTCTCCAAAAAGGTCATGTAATCAGCAGGAAAACCACTGGCCAGAGACACAAACTTGCACCTTCAGTGACTGCCCTTTGCCACGAGTCAGACTTTATCTCAAACAGTACAGAAAAATCAGAAAAATCACAGTGCATTTCAAATTTTTTTCCCCCCCCTTTGGGTGAATTTATAGCACATCTCTTCCAAACATGTATATGTGTGTGTATATATATACACACGTGTGAGTTTGTACTTATATATATACACACACATATATATCTTTTAAGAATCAACCACAGACTTTGAAAGCATTTAGCAATAAGTTGAATTACAGTAGCTTCTAGCACATGTGTGAGTTGTGTGAATAGCTCATTTTCCACAGCATTTTCCTCCAGCTCAGTGTAATTGTTCACACAGGCATTGTCTTTGCATAGGAGCCTTCATGTCTCACCCTCGCCGGTTCTGTTGTATGGGCAAAAAGGGAACCTGCTATATTTGGATGTAAATAATGAGAATCGAACAGAGAATTTTCAGAATTTTTATAAGTGTTTTTAAAAAAAAAAATAAAAAAAAATTATTTCAGCGCCAGAACTGTAAATATGCCAACCTCAGCTGGACCCGTTCTGATGTCCATCTCTTGTTTGGATGAAGAGCCAAGGGGACTGCCTGCCTTACAGCGCCTGCGTTCCTCCCAGCCAGCAGGGGAGAACATTTCTCTGAATGGTTAAATACTGTCACGTACCCAACTTTCTTTGGGTCATTCACATCAGGGTTTTGTGATGCTGCTATTAATTTATTAAAGAAAGTTTGTTGGTTTACTCATTCTTCATTTTTTTTTTTCTCCATGGTCTATCGGAAAATAAATAAGTGAACACGCCCTCTCTTTCTTTCATCTGTCCCCAGTTAAAATATGTCCTGACCAAAAAAACCAAACCAACAAAAAATGAGGATGAGGACCTATACTTGAAGTATGGCCCACAGCTTCTTAATCACAGGAATTAGAGTCAGCAGATGTCCCACCACTCCCAACCCCAAAACTTGTTAAATGTGAAAGAAGTGATAGACTATTCTCCCTCTTCAAATTGCTCCAGGAACAACTGTTAAAATTTACCTTTTTTTAAACAATGTGAATTTGAAGAACTGATTTAGTTGTCTGAAACTTAACCAAAGCCAGGTTGTCCCCACAGCTCCTTTCCTTCTCCTGAGATGTAACCATTAACTGTGGTGGTGCCTCCAGAAGCCCTGCCTGGGGCTGGAAGCTTTGTGTGAGTCCTCAAATCCCAGCTCAGGTACGGTTTTGTCTTACAAACAGTGTCTGTGGTAGTGCTTTGCTTTGATTTGGACTGAAGAAGTGGAGATAATTCCTTGGAAATGGTTGGAGGCTGAGATGTGTTGGCTGCTTTGCTTCCCAAACCAGATGGAGCTGTGCAGGCTGCCCATGGGACAGCACACACGCAGAGGCTCTGCCCCAGCAAACAGACCCCCCCACTTTGACTGGAACTGGGGAATCTGCTCCTGGGGGCAGCCCATGGCACAGCTGGCATCTTCCTGAGCTGTGGGGGTTTGCAGTCCTCCCTGCCCAAGGTCACAGGCAAGGCTGGCCGTGATGTCGAGGCACAAGCCCCTGTGGCTGGGCAGCCTGGTTTCCACACCTGAGCTGGCTCATCTGTTCCATGCTGTCCCACACGGCCAGGTCTGGGGTGTAGCATCTGTGGGATCAGCCCTGGTGGCTTTGGGGACCCGTGTGTGCCTCACAGGCTGTGCTTTGAGGAGAAGGTCAGCTCCTCCCATCCTGTGCTTGCTGAAGAGAAGCAGCCACCCAGAGGAAGTGGCATTTGGGAGGTGACACGGTTCAGAGCCAGTGCTGAGGATTCTCAAGGCATCCCATCTCAGCATGGATCTTTGTTGTCTGAACAACTGTGAGCCTGCAGTAGTTTTCATCTGAGTGATAATTTAAAGATGTAAATGTTAGGCAGTGTGTGAGCAGGCGCTGTGAACAGTGTGGCTCTTGCTGTTTTCTCCGCACAGACACTCATGTCAGTCCCTAGAGCCTTTCTCCTGGAGAGCCCTGTGGAGAGTTGCATCACTGGTGTGGAGGGTGCCTGGTGCTCTTCCCAGTCCACATCCAAGGTGTTGGAGCCGTGAGGGCCCTGGAGAGACATAAATTCCGGAGAAGAAACATCTTTAAAGGAAGAAGAGCAAACCACAATCAGCCCTTCAGAAATACCACTTAACTTTGAGCTACTGAAGGGTGTCTGATACTGTGGCAGACAAATTGTGCATTCCAAAAGCAGAGCCTGTCATGTGATAAAGGAGCAGATGTCTCTTGGATGGCTTTCCTCCCTGTGTCACAGTATCATTAGGATAGCTACATGCCAAGAACTGCACTTGGCTTTGTCTCCATTTCAGGGAAAGGCATCAGAGGCTTTTTCCTAGGAAAAGGCACACACCAGAGCACCAAGCCTTGTGCAGGTGAAGCAGGAGGACAGAGATGGACAGATGTGTGCACACGTGGGTGCACATGAGCACACACATCACAGAGAGCCACAGATGTCACCACACTTCATTCTTCCCTCAGAAAAAGGGCAGTATCTGAAAAGCTGGGGAGGAAACCTGTGATGGGGGGATCAAATATACCTGCTGATAGCAGATGGGAGCTGTTCCAGTGATATTGTAGTTTGTGGGGGTGCATGTATCCAAAAAAAAAAAAACTTTTGTTCTTTTCATTTTTAGCCATGAAGTTGTTATTATCTGTTTTGTCTCTCCCTCATTTTTGTGTAACTCTCAGGTCTTCTACTTGTTTGCTTTTACACACACTGAAACCTGCGCTCTGAAGCTGTCAGGAAACATCCATATGATGTGCCATCCCCTCTCAGCTGTGCAGGGATGCTGCAATCCCATGACAACATGGAGAGGGAGAGGCTTCAGGTGAGGGATTTTAGATCTCTACAAGACAGACAATCAATGCAAAGAGGCACATCTGCTAATTAAAGACCCACACCAGAACACCTTTAATGAACAGCCAAGTGCATGAGCTACACATTGAAAAATTTTGCTTAGGGCTGTCCTAAGTCCCAGGTTTTGCTCACAGCAGGAGGGTGTGTGGGTACATGTGGAGGCAGGGTGGCAGCAGCAGGGTTTCTGCTCTGGGCAGATCTCCCACATGGTCCCTCCAAGAGGATGCTTTGTCTCAGGACCCAGCACAGCATGTCCCAGCACAGCGTGTCCCAGCACACTGCCCAGTGGGATTCACTCTACACTTCCCAGCCACAGAAAAGGAGCCTGTCCTCCTGGGCCACAGCTCCAAGGGGCTGTGGAAGGGTCTGGCAAGTGGGTAAGTGGCTAGTGGTGACAAAGGTCAAATAACACTGGTGGCTCTGAGGTGGTGACAACAGGAGAATTACACAGACTGCTCACAGTAGGCAATGGGTAACAAATTATTGTGGAAAATCAAGACTCTGGAGCAGTCCTTCTCCCATGTCACATCTCTCATTAATGTTGTCTTATGTTCTGCTTCCCCAAAACCCAAAGGATCTCCTAGCAGATAAATGCAATTTCCCCAGCAGTTTCCTGGAACAATGGTAGCTGCTTTGTGACTCCAGTGGGTACCAACACTTAGGTGACTTGAAAAATGAATCATGCAGCACCACACATGGCGTGTTAAATCCACTGTTCTGAATTTTCCTGTGCTTGAATTGTATAAATTGGATAAATTCATGTTTAATTAAAATACAGCCAGATTTTCCAATGTATAGTCTTAATAGGATTTAATTGTGGCATTTTGAGTGGTTTAAATTTCTGCTACACAAAAAAAAAGAGAAAAATCTGTAAACTAGTGCTTGTTAGACCAATGCCTGGTTACACTTGTTAAAACTGAGAGCAGCTTTACATCTGTATGTGCTGCTGATGTTGGTGTCTCCTCCTGCAGAAGGACAGGTGGGTGCCAGTGATGGATGCTCATCAAAGACACTGAAGATTTTAATTGGGCTCCTTTTCCCTGACTGACAGCTAGAACTGCTCTTCTGTGACATTTGGGGAGGAAGATTTCAGTGCTTCTCCTGTGGAGCCTGCACTTCCCAAAGATCATGACACTGCTCAAAGCAACAGGTAAGTGCAATTGCCCGGCAGAGATCTCAGCTGTGTTGGGGGCTCCTTCTCTACAGGCACCAGCAGTTTATGTCCCACAGTGTCTCCAGAGAAGATCCACAGGTTGCAGTGACTCACCCGTGAAGCCATGGCAAGGTCTGGCCCCCTCTGCTAAGTACTCCCCTGTTGCAGCAGCCCTCTTGTTAGAGGGTAGAAATGAGCCAAGACACAGACTTTTTGTTCATCACAGCATGAAAAGGGCCCTGCTTTATTCCTCTTTGCAGCTCAGCCATCCTGACTCCAACCATTCACTGACTCTGGCTGCAGCAAGCTCCTGCTGAGGGTTTCCCTTGCAGCCTCTGACTGCTGGTTATTTCCTGCTGAACTCTGACTGCAGGGATTGGGGTGCAGACTGTGACTGCAGGGATTGGTGTGAGACCGTGACTGCAGGGATTGGGGTGACACTGTGACTGCAGGGATTGGGGTGACACTGTGACTGCAGGGATTGGGGTACAGACTGTGACAGCAGGGATCAGTGTGCACACTGTGACTGGAGGTTTTTACCCAGGTAGACTGTGGCTGCAGGTTCCAACCACAGGCTCTAACTGCAGGCCCAGACTGACCTCACAGCAGTGAGTCTCTCTCCCCAGGATCCTTCTTCTTCATGATCCTCTTGTCAAGATTATTCCTCCTCCTCCCCCTACTCCTCCTCCTCCGCACAAGGCTGGAGCACAGCTGGGACAGCCCTCAAGAGAGCATTTGTTCTCTTTTGTACCTTCTCTAGGTGTCCTGAAGAGAAAACTGCCCGGATCCTGCACCAGACGTCCCGTGATGGCATTTAGCAAAGTGCAGGGAGGAATTACTGACTCTGAAGCTCAGTGATGCAGCAGACCATGATCAGGACTTGTGGATTTTCTTTGCCAGACCTTCACCCCTTGAGGGTAAATGAAGCTGTTGGTCTGTAGGTACTTGGCACTTTTGTTTTAGAGAATAGATGGTCTGAGGAGCAGCCCTGGTGGTAGCACAGTGTGGGCACACAAGACCAGGCAGGGCCTTTAATGAGAAGAGAGCAGAAACCTTGGCTTTTCCTTCCTAGCAGCCAAAGATGGGTGAAAACACCTCTCCATCAGGGTATCAGGGAGTGCTTGTTCTGACTAAGGAGAGAGAGGAGCTATTTAGGGAAGAGAAAGGAACTGATATACAGAAAGGATGGAAATAAAGTAGGGATTAGAAGCAGGTTTCTAACCACTGGAGTATTCGAGGTCTGGGACTGCACTTCCTGGCGAGGCAGCAGTGACAGCAACTGAAATCTTATTGAGGGCTCAGCTCCTGCATTCACACAGGAATCTACCCCATAGGCACAGCAGGAGGGCCCAGGTCAGCCCGTTTGTCCCCAGCCTCTGGTTTGGCTGAGCTCGGGCACCAAGCCAGCCATCTGCACAGCAGCACCGCCCCAGAGACATGTCCCAAAGTGTGGGAGGAACAAACATCCTGAGGAGAGAACACTATTTTTGGGCTACGGTCCTTCCAAGTCCTAGCAAATCCGTGAAAAATGCTACAATTTTGGAGGAAGGCGGGAGAGGCCATGCCAAGCCAGTGCATCTCCTGCACGCAGGACAGCATGAAGTCAAGGCATGGCAAAGGCTGAGTGTTCCCAGCCCTGAGCCCGTCCCAAATTCTATGAAGCAATATTTCATTTGCATTCTCAGAAGCATCCAGAATCAACCAGCTTGGCTAGCCCAAGGCTGACTGCATGCAGTCATGTGTGTTTTGCTTTATACAACAGCATTTCCATGACCGTTCTGTGTTACTGGAAATAGCCTCTGCTCAGGAGAGCAACAACGTTGAGGTAATGTCCTTTTTGGGCTGCCTTCAGCTGGTGTGGTTGAGCAAACGCTGGTGAGAAGTTTTCAGGGCTGAGCCTGCTTTGTGCTTGCACTGCCTGACTTTTTAAAAACACTTTTCTTTGTTGCTGCAGCCAGGAACTTCACGCTTTTTCTTCCCTTAAGTAAATTGTGCTGATGGCCTTTTAAGCTCTCTGTTGTTAACAGTGAACTTTGCTGAACCTGGCAGGCAACAAGGTTATTGTTTTCTCAGCATGAGTGTTTCTAAATAAATTGGGATCACAGGCACAAAGTTCTGGGCAGCTGGCAGCCATGATCAATGGGAGAGTCCTGAAGGCTGGGACATGTCTCCATTTCAAGAGTTGAGAGCTGGAACATCATCAGACAAAAGGCAAGGGCTATTATCTTCTGGGCTTCATGCATCAGGTGGGGACCTCTTGGTGGCACAATGACTCTCTCAGGCTCCCTGGGCTGCCTTGGCTCTGCAGTCAGACCCTGTGATGGCACAAAGGATGTTTGGGAACCTAGAGACAGGATGGGATCCTGTGTCTGCTGTCTCTGTGTCCTTCTCCTGTGTAAATTTTCTGTAGCCATGTCATGTTACACTCACCTACATGTTGGAGCCCTGCCTGGTTGTGTTTGTGCCTTAGGCTGCAATGCAGGATGTAACCAGCAGTTTGTATTCTGTCACCAGCTGTTCAAACCAGCTGGGGCAGTGTTCTTTATCCCTTCCAGGACCCATCCTCCCTCCAGGGGAGATCTGCTGTCCATGGGCCATCGAGGCTCACTGCAGGGCTGAGACAATTCCATCATCCCAGGGGGAGATGCTCCACTCAGGGGGAGGAGCCCAGCATTCCTACCTGGATCAAAGCTGGGATTCAGAACAGCAGCACAGCCTGTCTGCACTGGATTCCCAGAGGGAGACCAGACCCATCCCAGCACCACTGGACCCTTCCACAGGATCATCTCTGCTCCAACAGAACCACATCTGGCACTGCAGGAGGACTTGATTGGACTGCTACCAACACCCTGACCAAGAGGGTGTCAGGTTGTATTCTGACTCTGTCAGTGGATTTTTTCTTCTTTTGCACTACTGCATTTTTATTTTAATTTTCCTGGTAAAGAACTGTTATTCCTATTCCCATATCTTTGCCTGAGAGCCCCTTAACTTCAAAATTATAATAATTTGGAGGAATAGGGTTTACATTCTCCATTCCAAGGGAGGCTCCTGCCTTCCTTAGCAGACACCTGTCTTTCCAAACCAGGACAAGTTGTTAAAACTTAGAGCAGCTTCACATCTGTGTGTGCTGCTGAAGTTTGTGTGTCCTGCAGGGCAGCTGTTGCTGTGGGTGGTTTAACACACTGTTGGTGTCTGTTTGCTCTTCCTTGTGTGCCAAGGCCATGCAGGGAGGGTGCTTGGGGTGGGTAACATGGCCAAGAGCAGCCTTGGAGGGAGGCTCTAATCCCTGGGAAGATCAGACTCTGCATGTTTGTTTGCCATGCATGATTTCTCCACTTCCAAATGAATTCCAGCAAAGAATATTCTTCCACCCTTTCTTTGTTTTTAAATCACAGTGATATCTAGATAACATTAAAGGAAGGTGTTCCCTGGTTTGTAAAAAAAAAACAAACCCTGATATTAAGTACTTTTTTTTTTCCCAAATGAAAATAACTTCCGTGAGTTGCCGGTGCTTTGGCAAGGTGGGACATCCAAGCACATCAAAGGTGTGACATGCCTTTGTCACCTCCATTCACAGCTTCCCAGGCAAGGAAACAAAACCCATCGGTTGTGGATGATCACTGATGGCCATGCCTCAAAAACCCTCACTGCAGCTGCAGGAACCTTTCACACCTTCCATCAAAGGCAAGACAGTGCAACCTCATTTGGCATCTCGGAGAAGCCAGAGGTGCTGTGCAGGCTGTCTGAGATGAGTGCCTGCACCCCTGGGACCACAGCAGCACTGCCAGCGTGCCCATCCAGCCTCCCAGCTTAAGGAAGCACCCACACTCAGCTCTCCCTGCACTGAGACCCACTTAAACACTGAGATTGTTTCCTGGGCAGAGCCATCAAGAAAGGAAATATCAAAGCCACGTTTAATATTTTTTAATTAGTTTCCTTTTTCATTATTATTTTTTAAATGCGTCTGATGGTGTGAGACTTGCTGAAATGGCATTTTATTTCCTGAATGTAGCAGTCCTGTGTTGTGTCTGGATGCAGATCCACACAGGAGGCAAGCAGCCCAGGATGGCAGGGACACGAATCCTCGATTTTGGGCTAAGCCTTGTGGTGTCTGTCATTTTTCATCTGGTTGTTTTATCTCTCTGTACTCTGGGAAGGGTATCTTGACACAGACAGTTTGCAGAGCCATTTCAGCTGTTCAGACAGCTCAGCCACAATATGTTGCCTCAAATTGTTCCGTCAGGCACATGCATCAGCTGTATTTGCTTGCCTTGAAGCTGTGAAAGGCAGAGACCCTCCTGAGAAAATTTAGCTTCTATATGGAAATAAAAAGGTGGACAAAGCTCTTAAATGCACAATTGCCACACGAGGCAGTGAGCTGCAAGCCTGCCACGGCCTGTGAAGCTCTCTAGATTTCAGATTCTATCATTAGCTACGGCAGTCCCAAAGCCTGGATATCGAGAAGCTGCAGCCAGAGGGGCTGTGTTGTCCTTCCAGGATCCAGGCATTGCCTGGAGCTGCAGTGGCTCAGGGATGGGTGCTGAATTCCATGAGGGCTCACGGGTGCAGGAGCTGGTGCCTGTGTGACGCAGGGACACACAGCAGGGCACAGTCACACCTCCACTTTGGGCTGATGGGACCTTTCTGTGGGTGCTCAGTGGCATGAGCATGGGGAGGGCAGTGGCAGGGGCTGGTTTTGGCCGGCACATGCCCCAGGGGACACAGATCTGGTCAGTGTGGCAGCACTGGGCTGTGGTCACAACGCCTTGGGGCACGAGGTGATGTCACCCCTCAGTCACACCAGATGGAGCAAAGCTGTGACATGACTCTGCTCCGCAGTACAGGAAGGCCAAGACTCCTCTTTCTTATGGTGACAGAGACATTGTCCCCTCTGTTTAATTTTCATGCACTAAATACCAAATCCTGGCGGCACCCACCGATGCTGCACCTGCTTTCCGTGTCCTCCGCATGCAAGCACACATGCTGACACCCAGTGGCCGCGGGATTTCTAGCGCCTGCACGAGATGGAAAATTTCAGCAGAGATGCCTCAGCCGGTGAGATACAACATCCACCTCTTCATTTCCTCAAGTGCAGGAGGAGCGAAGAGTTCCTGAGAGATCACAGAACGGGTAAGTCTGGAAGGGAACACTGGAGCTCGTCTTGTTCAAACCCCAAGAGCTCTTTAGTCAGGATTGTGTCCAGACAGTTTTGAATACCTCCAGAGGAGACTCCACAACCCCTCTGGGTGGCCTTTCAAGTGCTGTCTCCCTCACAGTAAAGAAGTTCCTCCTCAAGTTCAGGTGGGAATTCCTGTGTTCCAGCCTTGCTTCGTGTCTTGCAGCCATTGGCAAGTTATAGTGGTTGAAACGCTTGTACTGCGAGGCCACTCAGAAAAATTAAAAAATATGAGGATGGATATGAGGAAACAGAATGTAAACTGATTTTCAAATTACTCTCTTGCTGGCAGCTTGAAAATATACTTCGGTGAGAGAGAAAGCGATTTTTGAGTTCAGAGACCTTGGCTTTCATCTTCCTTGTTTTGCTGCTTCCCAAAAGCAGTTAGAATATGACAGACTAAATGGATTTTGCATTTCCCTGCAGCATGCACAGGATTGTGCTTTTGTACGTGTGACAAGTATTGACATTCTCTAGGGAGAAAAAAGCTGTGTAGGAAAAGTTGGGTTTATTCTTCAACAAATGGCTGTAAGACTTTATCAGTCAAAGACAGAAAGAAGACTCTAAACTCATGGGTATGCAAAGACAAAGAAAGACAAAGACGTGTCTCACCAAACATGTGGAGCTTAGTTGGTAAAAATACATGGAACCCAGACATGAGCTGGGAACAATAAGAGCAGAGCATGCCAAAGGAGGGATTTTATTAAAAATATTAATTATGGACCGCAGCAAACGAATTCAAACACTCTAAAGAGACCACTGTGTGAAAGAAACACATTGGTGTAATTCTACAAACATGGGATAAAAAAAGCCCCACTGAAATTGTGGCGAGGTTCAGGATGTTAGGAAGGAGCGTGGCCATTTATTGGGGCTGAATTTTGCAAATGCTGCACGTGTGATATTGTGAAGAACCAGGTGGGACGTGTTTTGGTGCTGCTGCAGTGAGGATCCTGTGCAGGGAGGAGTTTGGGGAGCAGGGAGCCCTGCACTGGGGCCAAGCCCAGCTTTCCTCACCTAAATGCTCCTGTAAAGCTGCAGCATACAGATACCATAAGTAGATGTACTTAATTTATCACTCTGTTACTAGGCAGGTTTCTAGGCAGGCTTCAGCCTAACTTCTCTATTTTGTGGTTACTGAAATAGCTCTGATCTTTTTTGGGGTGAGTTCTAGCTGTGGAGGTACAACAGCCTTTCCTTTGCTCTCTCTGGCTTGCACCCAAGCACTTTAATTTTCCTTCCTTTACCTCCTTTTTTTTTGGTAAAATTAGACTAGAGGCTTTAGCCCAGTTTAAACCCATCCAGCAGGTTGGGGCTGCTGCAGTATTTGTCCCAATCCAAATGCCTGTGCCTAGCATTCCCCCTTGGTAAAGTAGGTGAGATTGCACCAGACGTACCCAGGACAACAGCCTGGGCTTGACTGCCTGCCCTGCTTTTTCCCCTGGGGATATTCCCGATGCACTCATGTGTTTTTAGCAGACATTTTAACTGTTTAAGAGTCTGGCAGACCACCAGAGGCCTGATGGCAGTCCTGACAATCCATCCCCAGTGCATGCTCACGGGTATTTTCCAAAGGAAAGCCATCCCATGGTGGCTGCCCAGGAGACAGCAGAGGCAGAGGTCGTGTCTCAGCAGAATTACACCAGCCATGAAACTTCACTTCTGCTGCAGTCCATGCATTGACCATTTTTTTTCTGGTTCTTTCCTCCTTAGGTTGCTCCCCGAATTACGTTGGGCTGTTGCCCGTGTAGCAGTGGAAGCAGCTGATAGTGATTGAATAATTTTGCAGTTGGATGTGTAAGACAGCACTTGCTGTGTTGTTTTGTTTCTGATTGGATTAGTATGGCTCTTTACATAGCTGATTGACACAACTTGACTTTCTCTCCGAGCTTCCACTGTTCATTAGAAATTCCCACTTTGTTCATTAGAAATTCCACTTTGTCTCCGTCAAGAAAACACATTTTCAGGGCTGTTCTGATGAAACGAAACCACTTAAGCCCTTGGGTTTGCCCTGGTTAGTTCTTCAAGCAAAAAAAACCCAGAATGGGCTTGGAAAAGGGTATCTAATCCAGTGATGCTTTCTAATTTTTTTTTTTCTATCATCATCATAGGGAATGCTTGCTTCCTAAAAAATCAGTCAGCAATCTCATCACCTGACTACATGGTGGTGAGAAACACCAAGTGTGCTTCATTGAATTCTGGTGCCAGTGTCCACTTCCTAGAGAAACTCCCATGTCACATTTGCTGGAGTGACCCCCACTTCTCCTCTGAATCCTCTGTCCTTTGCAGGACCTGTGGTCATGACCCTTTACAGCAAAAACTTCTCTCAAGGCCTCTCCACCTGAGCTTTTCAACAGGTAAGGCATATCAGCTGATGAAATAAATAGCTCAGGTAGCTCCTGTTCAGCATTTGGATGCTCTCGGCAGGCTGAGGATTTGGGAACAGGGAAGATGTGTTGGGAGCAAGGTGGGGCACAGGGGCTGGCTGCAGGTGTTTGCATGTGTGTAGCACTGTGTGTGAGGTGCTGCCCTCAGTGTGTGTCCTGCTGATGGATTTCTGGAGTCCTTACAAAAGAAAAAAACCCCAAACAAGCCCATAGAACAAGGAGTTATCTTTATTCATGGCAGTTTCCACTGTCTCTTTTTTCTGCCTTTTCCTATTATCAGAAACACCTTGCTTCAGAGTCAGGTTAAATCTCTTCCAGTTTTCCTGCAGTCAGTTTAAGCTCCTCCAGTTTTCCTGGGCGTGTTAAGGACTGGGATTGCAACAGCTCTCCTCACAAGTGGCAGCAGGCAGGGAAGACCCATCTGGGCTGCAGAAAGCTCAGGGCTCCTGGGCTGTCCTGGGGATGGTGTTCCATGAGCAGCCCACCAGGCACAGGCAGTACAGCAGGCACAGGCAGAGTCAGTATCCCATAGGTGCGTGCAATGGCTTTCCTGCTGGGGATCTGAAAGGGACACACAGACTCTTATTCCCAACACCCAGAGAGCTGAGGACGTGCCCCAGCATCCCTGTCAGTCACATTCCCAGTGCAGGAAGCATTTGCTTTCCACAGATTTCTCACTAGCGTCTGCACTTTGTTGGAATTTCACAAACCAAAATTTCAAAGGCGGTTGCAAAGCAAAGATGAAGGGGTGAGTACAATACACCTTGAGTATTGTGTCCAGCTCTGGCCCCTCAGTTTAGGGTGGACACTGAGTGCTGTGTCCAGTTTAGGAAGGACATTGAGTGCTGTGTCCAGCTCTTTAGCCCCTCAGTTTAGGAAGGACATTGAGTGCTGTGTCCAGTTTAGGAAGGACATTGAGTGCTGTGTCCAGCTCTGGCCCCTCAGTTTAGGAAGGACGTTGAGATGCTCGAGCACGTCCAGAGGAGGCCACGAGGCTGGTGAAGGTCTTGGAAAACAAGCCATATGAAGAACAACTGAGGGAGCTGGGGTTGTTTAGCCTGGAGAAAAGGAGACTCAGAGGTGACCTTGTCACTCTCTACAACTCCCTGAAAGTTGGCTGTGCTCAGGTGGGGTTGGTTTCTTTCTCCAGGCAGCACTGACAGAACGAGAGGGCACAGCCTCAGGCTGCACCAAGGGAAATACAGGTTGGATATTAGGAAAAAGTTTTTCATGGAAAGAATAATAAAGTACTGGAATGGTCTGCCCGGGGAGGTGGTGGAGTCACCATCCCTGGATGTGTTTAAAGACAGGATGTGGCACTCGGTGCCAGGGTTTAGTTGAGGTGTTGGGGCTGGGTTGGACTCGATGATCTTGGAGGTCTCTTCCAACCTCCACATTCTGTGATTCATGAGCGATGCCTTAAAAGGCGTATTAGAAAAGCTTCCTGCTTGCTTATGCTACACAGCCATCAGAAAAAAGAAAATGGTTATCAGTTCTGGGGGATCAGCTCTCTCCAAGTGACCCCTCAGACCTGAAGGAACTATCATCAGTAAAAACAGACAAATTCATCCACTCGTCTGCTTTCCCCTGGTGCCAGCACTGACACTAATGTAAACAGCTGGGATGCCAAAAGAATGAGGATTTAGCCCATTAAAATGGCCCTGCTTTAACCCAGCTAGGACAAATCTCTGCTCTTGAGTGGTTTGGGCCATGGTAATAGCTTTATTTATGCTGCTGTGCATGCAAGTAACTGCTGCATTTAGCAGGAGCAGTCTGAGCTCTTATGAGCAGTATTTGAGTCTCTGCAGTGAGTTTATGGGTTGCTGTAGGGGCATTTCATATCAGAAACAGACACACTCGGGAAGGTTGTTTACTGGAAATGAACTATTGTCTGGTGCCCAATCTCAGAGTATCTATTAATGTTTGGCCTTTAGACATTTAATGTGATGTTTCAGTTACAACTGTAGTTATAAATAGTTACAGGCACCAACAAAAAAGCACATTGTTTGGGCAGGCTATCTCAGTTCTTACCTTTTCTTGCACTGGCCAATCAACATAAATATTATGAGGCTAATTGACAAACTCAGGACGACTGGAATGAGGATAAATAGCTGCTTGTCCTCTTTTCTGGACACTGCAAAGATAAATGGCAGGAAATAAGAAGATGTTAGGATGGATTATATTACCTCCTACAAAGCTCGGGCTCAGATGCAAACTCCTCTGGTCCACATCACCCTACTTACTTTTATTCATTCAGTTATTTATTTCTTATGGGTATATGTTACTGTGTGGGGTATTTTATCCCTGGCACACAGATGCAGGCACTGCTAGTGCCTCTCCCCTGCTTTCCACCCCTTGCAGCAGAGCCAGGGCACACAGGGACAGCCCAGGAGAGCCTGGAGGGTTCAAAGGAGCTGCTCTGTGGTGCAGGGCAGCCAGGAGGATGCCCTGTGGACACACTGCAAGTACCCCCTGCCCTCAGTTGCTCAGCAGTCACTGCTCCATCCCAGCTGTCCCCATGCAGCAGGAAAGGTGCTGCTGCTGCAGCATTCATATTTTGCACTGGAGATGCAAAGCTGCAGGAATGGCTGTGCTGGAGCAGGCTGAAGGTGTAACACCCCAGTGCTGGACACCAGCAGATCCCCAGGGCAGCCATCAGCACTCAAACCCAAACAGGATTTGTAAAGGATGTAAAAGAAACACCATTAACTTTGGTTTCCATACCGGAGAAACAATCCTGTGTCCATTCACTCCAAAAGCCCTGGTCAGCACAAAAAATGTTCGTTCTCCCCCTGACACGAACACATGAAACGTGGCTTTGATTTGCTCTGGAAATTGTTAAAGCAGTTTCCGTTTGGGTCGACACAATCTGAGAAAGCAAGCAGAAAGAAAAAATATCAAGGAATGACATGCCACTACCAGGATCTGTCTGGACTGCCCCGATGTTCCTGCACTCTGTCCAGGCTCTGTAAACCTTTGGATTATATTTTGGCAGTTTCAAATGATTTCACAATCGTTTTGCATAAGCTAATGCAAATAACATGACTGTGAAGACAAATCCACTGAAAATACTTTCTGGAGGTGTCATCGTGTATGTTGCCATTTCTGCCTGTTAATTTACGGAATCTTTCTTTTAATTACCTAAGAAGACTCCTGAGTGGAACACAGCAATTAAAAAAGAGATGTCCCCTATGATTAATTAATCCTTTTTGGTTTTTTGCCTCCAAACTGCACCTGGATAATACACAAGGAAAAAAGCACCATGCATAAAAGGTGTGTTCTGTCCTAGGCCACTCCTTTAGAGAGATTTGAATCGTAGCTTCATTGGTCCATATAGGTTAATATAGGTTCATATGCCACCCTACTCGAGGAAACCACAGCAACCTTTAGATTTCCTCGATGGCGGTTTTCTGAGATGACAGGCGGGAGGTCGGAGGGAAGGCTGGCCCGGAGCCTCCTGCTGGGATGTGTTCGTGCCGAACCAGAGCTGCGGCCGGAGGGTCAGCGGGTTAAGGAGGAACACGCGCGGCGCGGCCGCCGCTCCAGCCGGGGTAATTCACACCCTGTGCCCCCGCTGCCGGCTCGGGCAGGGCTCCCCCACCCCTTCCCCTCCCCGGGGCACCCCGGGCGCTGTCCTTACCGCCCAGGCAGCCGCGGCTTCCCCCGCATCCTCGGCCACCTGCACCTCGTACTCCAGGCAGTGCGGCGGGACCCGCCCGCCCGGGGGGCTCCAGGCCACCCGCAGCTCCTGGGCCGCGGACACCGACAGAACTAGCTGCTCCGGGGCTGAGGGCTGCGCTGGGGGGCAAAACACAGACACACGGTCAGGAGGTGCGCTCGGACAGCTCCCGAAGGCTCCGGCCGGTCCCCGCCCGCCTCTGCCCCTTCTCTCTGCTGGTGGAGTCTCTGAGCGCTCCTGGATCGCAGCCACGGGGCTGGAGGAGCGAGACGTCGCCGAGCCTGGAGGGCGGGTGATTTATTTTCGCTTGACTCACACGCTGGACCGGGTTTGGAACGCGGGGGTGTGAGCGCTGTGCCCGGCACGTTCCCCTGCGCTGTGACAGCCCCGGCAGTGACAGCGACACTGCACAGCTCTGCTGGCCCCACACCCTGCAGTGACACTGACACTGCACAGCTCTGCTGGCCCCACACCCTGCAGTGACACTGACACTGCACAGCTCTGCTGGCCCCACACCCTGCAGTGACACTGACACTGCACAGCTCTGCTGGCCACAGGCCCTCTGTGTCCCAGAAAAGTCTCTGCTTTATGCCCCATGCCCAGAGCCACCCACGAAGCTCGTGGCAGCACTAACTGAGTTCAGAAATGGTGCTCATTAGCCCAGTGGCTTGGCTGGACATCTGGCTGTTTGTCCTTCTGTCTTGCAGGCAAATGCACTAGCGTGGGGGGTTCCCATAATAAACACCGAGTACGTGTGATATCTGCACGCCGTGCCCTGCTTTGCTCCCTTTCCCTGTCTCTCACGGGTTTGAAATCCATCTCTGCTCTGACAGACCCCATCACACTCAGCTCTTAGCTCAGTTTGAACAGCAGAGCCCAAAGATCTCTCTTGTGCTTGCAAGCAGTGGTTCCAATCCCAGTAAGTAAAGATATCTCTGTCACTGTGCTGCTAGAGCCAAACCCCCCACGGCTGCCCTGCCACACGCCCAGCAGACCATTTATGTCCCGAGTTTTCCAGCTGCCAAACGCAGCACTTGGAGGCACCCACTGCCCCTCCAGGGTTGTGCTGGGTGGTTTTTGTTGCACTCCTGCAGCCCTGCTTGGCACCCGGCACAGCCCCTTCCCTGGGGCAAACACACACATTCCAACCCCACAGCCACAAAAAATAACACACATTGAATTGAGACAAAAGCACGCATCGAATTGAGACCCCCCAGTGCAGGAAGTGTGTGCGAGGGTCCCCTGCTGCCTCCCCGCCGTCATTACCGAGGTTGTGGAGGCGCAGGGTGGTGTAGAGTGGCCGCAGCAGAGTGGCCGCTGCCGAGCCATTGACACAAATGTTCAGGTCCTGGTACTCCGCCTGGGTGAGGTTCTGCAGCACACAGCCCACGTTGATGCCCTGCTCCTGGATGTAGTGGCCACACTGCAGGGCCTGCTCCAGCCCCTGGTACCTGCGCAGGGAAACAGGGAAAAGGAACCAAAGCAAATTACTGCTGAGTAAGAAGGTTTTTATAAGGTTGGAGCTAAGACTCAGGTATCGCCCATATCCCCGCCTTTGTCCAGAGCACAGTGCTGTGGATCGAACCTGGATTCCTGCTGTGGCAAAAGTGTGGAGAGGAGAAAACACTCCCATTAACATGCACAGACAGCTTCTCAGGTTGGTTTTTAGGCTGTGCCAGGCTCTCCCCAAGCCCATTCCTGGAGCACAAGAGGTGCCACTGTGTGACTGGAGCTGGGGGAGGATCTGGCCTCTACCCATGGAGACAGTCCTGCTCCCCCAGGGCCCTTCCTGCACATCACCCACGGACTCTGGAGCTGCAGAAAGGTCCCTCCCAAGCCACAGTGAAGTGTTTTTAGGCAGGTGACATGTGCCCCCAATGTGGTGAGTGCTGCTGACTCGCTCTGGCTGACTGCAGGTAGTTCCCACGGGCATGTGGAAACTCAGGCTGGGAGCTGGGAAGGGGTTTGCTGTTTGTTACTCAATGTGCAACCACAGCCCCGTCCCTTCTGCCTTCGGGGGCCACTCCCCAAAGCTGAGCTGCTGGCTGGATCCTGGAAATACTGCCTGGTGGTTTATATCACCTTTTAAGACTCCTGCAGCTTTGTGCCCTCAGAGCTGAATTTGGCCCTGTACTCCAGACCTAATGAAAGGCACAGCACATTATGTCTGGGCGAAAAACTTCATGTTCTAGTGCCATAAAAATTTGCTCACAGGGATCAAAGGATGCCGTGGTGTCCACCCAGTCTTGTGATAAACTGGGACCCAGATCCAAATGCCTGGTTTCATTGCAGGCAATTGAATCAAGGTTGAGTTTTTTTAGTGTTTGTTTTCCTTTAAGGCATGAATCACGCATTTCCATGGTTTCCTTCAAGCACATCTTTGCAGTTGGCAAAATGGTTTTGAATTGGTGCTTCTGCTTGGAAGACTATTTCCAAGAACTACATGGAACTTCTTTAAAATGCAGCTTTGCTTTTCTCCACACAGCCCAGTGGCACGAAACCCAGCCTAAGTCACCCTTTCCATAATATCATAGGAGCTGCAACACAATGCAGTATTTACTTTGTCCTAAACCACTAATTCTAGTTCTATGTTTTTCCTGCAGAATTTAGGCACCAGTTTAAAAGAAACAGCTGAGAAATATGTGTTGTTATTATTGTTATTATTATTATTATTACCTCGTGGCAGAATGTTTGCTTGCATGAGATGTGCTGAGGCTCTGGAAATAGATTTGAACACTAAAACTCTAAGTTGCTGGGAAGCTCCACTCTGTGTCTTGGGTTTCCTGAGCTTGGTGGCCTCATGCTAAACCCTGTCCAGGTGAGATGTCCCAGGTCCACTGTGACCATGGGAAATGTGCAGCCAGCACCATCCAGGTGTGCCCAGCAAAGAGAAAGGACAAAAGTCTTTATGGTGGACAACACGCAGAGAACACCTCCCGGGGATGAATAAAAGGAAAGGAGGAAGTGAGAAGACATTTCCTGGCAAAGATCAGCATGGGGCTGATCTTAAGAAAGTAAGGAAGGATTTGGTGTTTTCTTGCCAGAAAGCACATCTTGCCATGTGTTGCTTGGGACATTATTTTGGGTTATTCTGGGTGAATAGCACTGCCAGCTATATTTAGTGTGGCATTTTTGTATTCTGAGTGGTTCACTTGATTGCTGCCTGGACGTGTTTTCCTATTTTGCTGTTACATACCAATAATACAGCCCATAATGTACACCACGAGGGGTGAGGAGACCTGGCTGCCAGGTGCACTTCAGGTATTCCCAGTCATGATAGATGCATTGGAAATTCTGGACCTCTGATTCAAGTTTTCCTGTCAAATGGAAAGGAAATAACCCCTATTTAACGGTGTACCAGTCAGACACAGCAAAAAATACAGTTCTATGCCTTTGAACAATCAAGTGTGCTGCAGTTGAAAGATAGAAAATGAAAATAAAGGACAAATAAGGGAAAAGAAAGGAAAATGAAGGAAAAGAAAGAAAAAGAAAGGAAAAGAAAGGAAAAGGCAGCCAGTCAGCGTTATTAGTTTTACTGTGCTCTGTTTCTTGTAAAAGCCAGTCCATCTTAGAGCAGAAAGATGTTTAACTGACTTTTCCTTCAGCAGTGGAGCTCTTGCAGGGCAGCTGAGCAGAGCTTGGGCATGGGCAGAGGGAAACAATCCCCAAGTATTCAGAAACCACAAACCCCAGCCTTTGGCAGCAGAGCCGAAGCGTCCTAAACACCAGCAAGCCCTGCAATAACTCATCCATCCAGGAACCCCCAAGCCAGCACTTGGTTCATGCAACAGGCTCATGCAAAGCACAAAACTGCACCAGGCACCACCAGCTAGGCTGCTGCTGACCTTGTGGGGGGCTCTGAAAGGTGGCATGAACCCAGTCACTCTGCACCTCCACGTCATCCGTGCACCGTCCCTGGAGCAGCGTCTGCAGCCTCACTTCAGCACTCCTGCTGAGGTCAAATCCAACCCTCAATTTCAGCTTCCTAGTAAAAATAACCTGGTTGAAAGACAGACTTTTTAAGCACCTCTTCTGTCACTAAGTGGGTGCAGAGTTAGGTTCCCTTGCTCCTGCTCCGGTTGCAGACAGCCTCATTTTTGTGCTTTATTGTCTCTTTATATTTCTGTCCTGCCCCACTTGCCCAGTGCTCCTCCAGCACTAATTTACACCTGCTGTGCCCAGCTCTGCTGCCTGGGAGTCCCTTTACCCCCCAGGACAAGGCAGAGCAGGCTGGTTGATGGGACACTGCTGCCCTGATCTTTAACCTTCTGATGGTTTACGTTTTTGAACCAGAGTTTCTCACACATGTAACATAAACAAGTAGATTGTTTTCACATACCTCTCTGTGATAGACTTCTAAATTGACCACTGAAGTCAGAGAGGTGTTCCTCTCATCTACCTGTCCTTAACCAAATTCCAAATCCTATTTAAACCCCAAATCTTAACAAACTGCTCTTCTTTTCCTCACTTCAACCTGACAGTGAGTGTGTAGTTTTTTCGTGTCCCTAACAGTAACAGGACCGCCGGCAGCCAGGAGCACTACGAACAAGCTTGGGAGGGCACCACCACCAATCCACAGAAAATGCAATTTTTTATGGTGTGAAATAGTCAGAAGCAGAGGGAACAATGAGTCTTGTAAGGCTGGTTCCTGTGGGAAGCACAACCACCCCCTGAAAGGGTGGAGTAGCAGCCAGGCAGAGCTCACCCACCACTGTGTCCCACCCAGCTTGGCCTTTGGTGGTCCTTTCTGAGCACCCCCTTTGAAGGTTTTTCTATTATTTCTTTTTCCTCAGACTTATTCCCCTTCACTTTATGCAAACACAATGAAGTTGGCAAGGTTTACAACAAACGATGAGACAAAGTCTTGCGTTAGCCCAAGGAGGACAGAGAGAACGTGCCATAAAATGCATCTGTGGCATAAAATGCATCTGTGGCATAAAATGCATCTGCGTGCTGCAGTGGGAACAGCAATGGCACAGTCAGGCTGGCCTCAGCACTGTCCAAGTGTGAGAGCTGTGTTGAGCCAGGGATTTCTAACAGATTTTAATGATGTTTTCCTCAATAGATTTTCCTCAGTCTGACTGTTCTTCATGATCTTAACTGAGGTCAAGATTTTGGCAAGGCGTCAGAGGTGATTTTGCTCTAGTCTGTACATCTGCCTCATCTAAGAACTCCTATTACTCATGATTTCAGGAATTCTGATGTGCTTTTTGAAACTGCTTATGTTTTTCTTCGAAATTGCAGTTAAAATCTCCCAGGAGGAATCTGCACAGCTGGGAACGTGAGGTGCATCATGACCAGCATCAGGTCCAAGATGCCCTTGCAGTTGCAATCTGTAACTGAAACTGGATTTTTCCCCACCGCAGGATCCTGTGGGACGGCTGGGCCTGACCCCATTGCTGAGGTGGCTGAGCACACCCTGCAGCCTTGGCTTTGCTGCCTCAGGCAGGTGAGGCAGGTGGCCTCTTCCAGCAAGGAGCTGGGCTCCACAGCACTGGCAGCCTGACTGATTGCTCCTTCTCTCTTCCTGGCAAGCCTCTAGCTCTCCTGCCTTAGAGCTGTGCAAAAAAAAAAAAAAAATCCCTTTTTCTTTCAGGATTTCAATCTGTGTTTTAGGTTGTTGAGGGAGATCCTCGGCATATTTTTTCATGTGTTCCTCAGTATTTTGTGCCAAGCAAACAGCCCCCACTGCTGGGTTTCTCCTCTCCCCATTCCATTTTCCTTCCTAACCCTGCAGCAGCTTTCATATTCTAAGCACTCGCAAAATGCATCCCAACGACCCTTCCTGTGCCGTGCCTGCTCCTGCCCTGCCACACGTCAACGAGAGGTGATTGACAATTTTATCCAAGAGCTGAGTTAGAGTCAACCACATCTAGAAGAGAGAAGTAAATGGTAATTAGGAACACACTTCTGTACAGAGGGAATTTCAGAGCATTGGGGATAATTAAGAAAATTTAGCTTTTATTTGTTCACCACTCTGCATCCTTAAGGACATGTTGTTTCAGTTCAAGCCCCATAAAGATGCTTTAGAAAAGTGTAAATCTTTTTCCTTTTACAATGAGGAATGTTACTGAATTACTTTGGCCAGTGAACATGCAGCCCTGTGACGTGAAGGATCCCTTCCCTGTCTGCTGCTGCTGTAACATTTCAGGACACATTCCCAATCAAACCACTGAAACAGTCTGGTTTTCCATGGAAAAATGGAACAGCTTTGGCTTCACTCCTCCTTGAAATGCAAACACGAGCCTGCGCAGGAAGTAAAGGCAGAACAATAGCCCTGCTTTGGGAGGATTAATTAATGGATTAATGAATTCATTTGCCCTACCTTCCAGTCCCTGTCCCCAGCGCTGCGATACTCAAACTTGTATTTTACAGTGCACTCGTTGAAGGTTTGGATGTGGGCTGGGGGCTTCCACTCCACATCCAGGGAGCCCAGCAGCCCAGGGTCACTGATCCGGAGGTCTCGTGGGGGAGCAACTGCATCAAAAACAGAGCAGAGGATAAACCAGTGTCAGAGCGAGGGAAACAACCCCAAAGCAGTCACAACACTTGTTGGGATGAGATGTGTGAGATGTCCACCTGATTTTTTGAAATGCAGGGAAGAGCTGCTGGCTGCAGCCCTGCCTGTTTAACACCTTCTTCTCAAAAAAACAAGCTCTGCTCCTGCCCACCCCCCCAAAAACCAGATTCTGCTGGGGCTCAAGGATTGTAGGAACAGGGTAAAAAGCTGGCCTGTCATTTCTTCTAAGTGCAGCTAACAAGTAATCTGCAAGTTCCCACGTGAAGCTGTTTTGAGGGTGAGAAGTTCCTTTAACACAACAATCTATGCTGAGGGTGAAAAATAAGAGCACCTGTAATACCAAGGGATTTGTTCCACGAGAATCAGTAAAGAAAATACATAAACAATCCAAGAATAGACAGATTTGATGGACAAGTGAAATACTTTTCACTAACCAATAGAATAATTAACAAGAAAGCCATTAACCAATTAAAGTTGCCCACGAGGTTTGTATAAACTGTATAAAATACAGCACGGGGCCATGATAAAGAACCTTCTGAAGATTTGTGTCACTCCGTGTGTCCCGTCCCCCCTAACAATGACAAAGGATCATTGAAAAGGCACAGGGAATGGCACTTTTGGACACTCTTTTTCAAGGTGTTTTAAGCAAAACTGCTGCCCTGGGATGACCTTTCACATCCTGTATTTACTTACCTTCAACCTCTGATATTTACCAACCTCCAGGACACTTATCTCTGCAAACATTGTGTTCAGCACAGACACCAACACAGGATGACAGATCAAAGCATGCTGTCAGGGGGATTTCTATTCCCTTTAGCATAATAGACACAAATCACCCACATTGCTTTAAATATTCCTTTCAAGTATGTTAAAGATTATTGGGGAAAAACAAAACACGGAAAAAAAAAAGGCAAAAAAGCAGAGAATTAGAATAATTCCTATTTTGGACATCTATCAGCTATACAAAAACGTGCCTTTACAGTTGATCTGGCTTTTATAAAGGTATTTTAAGGTGCTGATATATGTCAATAAATAAGGAAGTACGGATGAATTCCATACTAAGATGTGTCCTAAAGGTCCAGCTCTATATGGAGCTGCCATTCACATGACAAGAACTGTTTGGCTGCTCGGTTTTATCGGCTGAAACAAAGCCAAATCTTGTCAACATCTAAAGTCATTTTTCTCCACTGTCTAGAGATAAGATTTTCCATTTGGTTTCTACATATTCATTGCGTGATAACACTTCATTTCACAGGAGTTTGGAGCCCGTGTCCTGGCAGTGTCAATCCAGAATTATCATCATTCACCCTCTGAATCTGGCCTCCAAATCACTGGCTTCTCAAACACCTTTTTCATGTCATCATCGGGATTTGCACCATTTTTTTTTTTTCTTTTGTTCTTTTAATAAATCCATTGTGAAAGCAGACAATAAGGATATTTTTCAGTGGATGATGGTGACGTAAATCCAGCCTTAATGTGCTCCCTGGAAAGTTCGCAGGGTACATTGCTGGAGGATTTGTTTCTTGTACAGAAATTTTCCCAAATGAAACACGCTGCAGGCAGCAGTTTGAAAATCCCACTTCTTCCAGTACGTGAAGCTCCATGGGAGATGGAGATGGTGAAGTAGGAGAATTATTTAGGATGGTACTGGAGCAAGCACTTGGGAGCTTGGCAGGTTCCTCCCGAGTGTAGAAATGCTGAGCCTCACAGAAATGCAAAAAAGGAAGCAAAAAGCTGCTAACCTTTGTCAGGATAAGCTGTCAAGACAGGATTAGATTGGTCAGAACTGGAATTTCTGACTGGATAGGGGAATGCTCTGAAATTTATTTACATCGCGAGCTTGAGCAAAACAAGTATTTTTTTCCAAAACAATTGTAATTGTAAACAGTGATTCTTGCAAAATAAATTTTGACTGGATTTCAGAGGGAAGAGAAAAGCTTCTCTTTGGGTGGTTGCTTGCATTCTGGGATTTGATTGTTTTTTAAATGTCAGCACTGCCTCTTGCAGTTTCTCGTTTTCACAATAATACTTCCCCAGCCTCACTCACACAGAACACAGCACTAGAAATGCTCCATTTCATCCCGTAACCATGAAGGAAAGCTGCTCCTGGATGTTTCCTGGGGAAAAAAACCAAACAGCTTCTCCCCGTGATGTTTGTGGTGGTGAGTCAGGTAACGCTGAGCTGGCTGCGGGACAGCCACAGCCCCTCACAGCCACCTCTCCTGGCACCATCATCACTGCTCTGGTGACAAACCCCTGCCTGTCCCCAGCTGTCCCCCACCACCTCTCCCCTCTGGGGCGGTGCCAGCAGCAGGTGGGCTTTGCAATTCCCCACCTATTTTTGGCAGGGGGAAAAGGGCAGCCTGCCAGCTGTCCCCAAATATGTCCCCCCTGCGTGTCTGCCCTTCCCTGTGCTCCTCAGAGGGGTGGAGGTGACTTTGTGTTTTCTGGAGATCATCTGAAAGGCAGCAGGGAGGCTGCTGGCAGCTTTCTGTGCGTGTTGGTGGCAGGATAGGCAGAGTCTCAGTGGCCTCCTGGGCATGTTGTCACCTCTGCACCATGAACTGCTTCCCTCAGGGAGGGCCAGAGCTGCTCCCCATCCCTCTGGGTGCAAAGGGCCAGCTGCCAAAAGAGCCAGCAGGTGCAGTGCTAAGAGGTGCTCGAGGGCTTGAAGTGCCACAGCTTGCAGAGAACTATTCTCTCGGAATCATTACTCCCCAACTGCAAACAAACCTTGTGTTTCTTACCTGGCACAGTCTGTCTGTCTGGGGCCGTGCTCGGGAGCGTTTATGAGCAGTAAATGATATACTGGTAACTTTGTATTTGATCACTCCCTATCAAACAAATGTATTTGCTGGGCACCAAAAGGCACAGTCTCTTCTCCTGTCAAATTCCCTCAGAGAAACAGCCACTAAACACACGGAGCATATTTAGGGGGTCACAGGTTTGTACACCAGTCACTCAGACAGCAATGCACACTCACACACAGGAGAGAAGCTCTGCCTGCAGGACAAGCTCCCCAAAGGGCTCCGGTGAGCACAAGGCAGTGGCACAGGAGCACTCTGGATTTACCTGTGCTGGGGGAGGAGGAGGAGGAGGAGACCAGAACCCACAGCAGAGCCACGGGGAGCACGGGGAGCCTGCAGGGAGCCATCAGAGCTCAGGGTTCCTCTGGCTGGTGCTGGTGACGAGAGCAGAGCTGCAGCAGGGCCGACAGGGGCTGTGGAGACACGGCAGAGTTCAAAGGCTTCAGCATCCCCCCGGTGTTCCCTGGGCAGGCTCAGCACTGACAATAAGCCTGGCTTTACTCGTTTACCAGGGCTGATTAATCATTTCCCAGAGGACTTTTGGTGATGGCCAAACGTTTGAAATCGTTCCTGGCCAGCAAAGCACACTCTCCAGAAGCGTGTCAGTACATCCATCACCAGCCCTGTCTCCAGATCTTCCGTGGAAAGTGATTCAGCCCACTGCCACAGGAAGTGCCTTGGATAATGACANAAAAAAAAAAAAGAAAAAGAAAACAGAATTGTGGGAAATGGGTTTGTGGAGAATTCTCAAAGCCTGACAGAAGGCTCACACGGTCTTGTGCATCTGTGTGCAAACTCTGAGATAAAAAATGCTGACTTAGAGAAGGCCATGGGATAGGACAGGCATTGTCAAGAGAGAAATGGAACTGGAGACAAGTCTCAAATGATGCCCTTGAAAATAGACCAGATAGAGAAATAGAAATAAGAAAGAGCTATGAAAATAGAGCTATATAAAATAGAACTATGAAAGATGTATTGTAGTAGGACCCATGAGGGGTAATTTTAGATGTCTGGCTTTAAGGCATTAGCAGCATTTTGTGGCAAAAGCCGATAGGTCAAAAAACACTTATAATGTAATTAGGAAATAGTTTGGCTTCTGATTGTGGCGGCGTGAATTGTAACATCTGTATTGTCTCACCCTTCACATGAGACTGAAAATGGAATAGAAGCTTTTTTAAACACCTCTCGGTTGCCCCACCTCTGAGTCAGAAAAAGGGATAATCCAACACAGAATTCCTGAGCCTTGCCTTATCCAATAAACAGACAAACATCTTGTGCAACTCTCCCCACCTTTTGCCTTTGCTGTTTCAGGACTTGGTAGGAAGGCTTGTGAGAATTCTCCTTAGTTGTCATGGCAATATTTGAAGGGCACAAATTTCTATTCCTGTGCAAGTCTTCTGGAGGGAAGACGGGGACTGAGAGGGAGGGGAGCAGGGTTTCCAGGGAGGGGGCTACTCCTCCTTCAGATTTCATGCTGAAGGTGGGTACAAATTATTGCCTACAGACAGCCCAGCTCAGCTCAGCACGCCTCCCTCTGCCACAAAGCACGGGGATTCTGACAGGGTTGCAAGTTTTTTCATATAAATACAGGTGTAGGTACAGATGAGATAGAGATGGAGGATGAGAGAGATACAGATTAGATATGGATACAGACCTAGCTACATAAATAGGGGTAGATATAGACATTTATCTTCCTGGAACCTTGAGGACACTGCCTGAGCTCCACTTGAGTAAGAACTTGGCAACCTCAGCGTGAGCATGCAATTGATCACAGAGATCTCTTCAGAAAACAAACTCAGTTTATTTTGCCCACACAAGCCTGGCTTAAGCAGGTGAAATCCCAGCTCAGGCTCAGCCGTTTCCTCCTCAGCAGCCACAGCTGCCATGCAGCAATGTGAAATTTGGGCTCTGCTGAAGGACAGAACTTCAAGTGAGAGGGATCTTTAGAAATCTGGAGCCAACAAAAAACCCCATCACTGGAAGAAATGGCTCAGGGGAGCCAGAGGAGGAGACAGGGAGACGGGTGGTGTTGGCCAGGGTATCTGTATTTGTTTAAAATAAACCAGAAATTGCAGCTGGCAACACATAGCAGCAACTAAAAATACACAACAGTTTTAACAGCAAATTTTCAATTTAAATTAATATCGCCCCCCCCCAGCCCATCACATAATTGTAACTATTACATCAAATAAACCCATCACATAAATATAGCTATTGCATAAATATTATTATTACAGCGATAGCAGTAATTTTTCTGTTTCTCTGCGAAGTGAGAACTCGTAGGCAGAAGAAATCAGGGGAATTACTTCTTTAACCCATTAAACACAGGATCAAAGCAGTGTCAGTACAAACCTGGCTGCAGGCAGTGAGCCTGTGCTTCGGGAAGGTCCGAGGGTGCAGTGACAAGGAGAGCTGCCTTGCCGAGGAGAAGCAGCAGCTCTAACTCAGAGCTGGAGAGCAGCAGCATCCAAGGGCTGTGTGTGCACACTAGCACAGAAAGCTTCTTTCCATTTCCAGTACACTTATTTGAACGTATTCGTATGATTTCACAAGGCAAGTAAAAATAAACAAACGCTTTCAAAGGAGAGGTTTAAAAACCATCAAAGTGCTCTCTGCTGGACCTCCAGCTGTGTGGGAGCCCATCTATCTCTGGAGCGTGGGGCTCCTCGGCAGCTCCATGGCTCAGAGCTTCGTTTTTCACAGAAATCTTGTGGTTTTTAAAGACTCCTCTGTGCTGTCCCCAGGGATCAGATGTTCCCTTGCAGTGTAATGGCATTGGCCACCCGGTCAGAGGCTTCCCTCAGCACCACTGGGAGCACTGCTGGGATTTATGAGGTGCTGGTGTTAATTGTTGCTGTTATGAGCTCAAGTGGGTCAAAGGCATGTTTGAAATATTGAAGTGATTCATTAGGATGGAAAGCAGAATCAGGGCAGGCTGGAGGTGGTGACAGTCCCCTTGTCCCTGTGCTGTGGCCAGGCGTTCAGCCATGAGCTTTGTACAGCTTTGCCTGTCACCCTTTCCTTCATCCCTCCTTTCCTGCCAGCCCTCCCTTGCCCCAGCCTGGAGAACTCCGTGGGGAGCAGGTGCCTCAAGCACACCTGGCTCAGCCCAGGTGGGAAATCTGTTGCCAAACACACCCTGATGAAAAAGCATCTGCTGGCTCCTGCTGACCTGCTGAGGATCATTCAAGGTCATGGCCAGTCCCACATGAGTCAGTCACAGCCTCGTGTGAGCTGGAGGAAGCTGACTGCAGTCAGTCCCCGCCAGGAGGGACAATGGGGATGTTTTGGGAGGAGCAGAGCTGTGGTGATGCCTTAAGTTTTATCTTTCATGTATTTCAGGTTCTGTGCTGCCCAGGGGTGCAGTTCTGAGCTCACAGTCAGTGTCACTCAGCTCTGCACACAGCAGGGACACAAAACAAATCCTTTTCCTCCTGCTGGACACCAAGGACAACTTTCAGACCCAAAAACACAAATGGGGGAGGCTGAAGGGAGGAACAAGAAGGATGGGACCTCACACCCTGAAGCTGTAACTGGACAATTAAACCCCAATATGCAAATGAACCAAAACTTATTAAAGTGTGAGACCTGGTGACTGTTTGTCCATTTTGTGACCATTTTGGGTCCCCCTTGGGTGTAGCCCTGGCCAGGCTCTTGTCCTGCCCAAGGTGGATCCTTAAAGGCCTTTTAATAAATATCTACTTTATTCTCTGGCTCTGTCCAGTCTCTGTTCCAGCTCAGCCTTCCCAAGGCATCAGTGGTGCACATGCCCTGACGAGCAACGGGCTGTGGCTCAGGCTGACTCTTCCCTTGGCCAAATTTAGGCACACTGGAAAAGAGTTCAGGCATGCAAAGGACATGAGAAATGGCATCAGAGACTGAAGGAGCGCTTCTTGTCAGCAAGAGAAGTGTCCTCCAAGCACCTGCACAAGGCTTAGGGTATTGCTGTTGGGTTTGAGGCCCTGAATGAATGAGTTGTCACTTCCCAGATGTCATTGATGGGAATGTTTTGGAGCAGCAAAGGCAGGATCAGGCCCCTTTCCAGCTGCCAGGTGCCCTCTCCGTTTCTCTGTGTGTGCAGACATGCAGAAATGTCTAGTGCTGTCACTGTCCCCATGAGAGCCCTGGGAAATTTGGGGGTTAAGGGTGTTGGTTATGGATGAGTTGTCCCTTCACTGAAATTGCACACTGCTGGCTTTTCCTTCTTACTTCCTGCAAAGGATGGGGGAAAAAAGTCCCTTACTGCTGGTAAATGTATGGCCCTGCTTTCAGAGTTGTGCAAGATCAGAGTTTAGCAGTCGTGTATTCCCGTTGTGTAAGCTGTTTGAGCAGAAGAGGTCACACTGGCCACGTCGCTTGAAACAAATAAGAAACATTTGCCAGAGTGAGGGATGCCAGTTCCCAAATGCTGGGTCAATTCCTGAGAAAATTAGGTTGGAAAAAATTGCACGGCTGGGATTTGCAGCAATCGGGCTCCACCACACAGCCAGCAGCACTGGAGCACCCGGGAAGGGGCAGGGAGTGCAGGTCTGTGCTGGGCAGTGCCTGCTGCTCCAGCTGCTCTGGCCACATCCTGCCCAAAATAACTCCCTCTGTGACTCCAGGTGCTTTTCCCTTCCCCTCCCTGGGCTGGCACCTGCTCTTCCTGCTGGTCCTCCCCGTGCCAGGCTGGTCCTGGAGCTCAGCTGAGGAGCTGCTCACACTGGGGAGGATCCAAGCCCCGCTCCAGCAGAGCTGAGTGCCCACGGCTGGGAGAGCACAGCCCTGCACAGGCCATGCCCCACCTCGGCTGTGTCAGCCTCACTGAGCAGGGCCCCAGCAAGCTGTGGGACAGGCACAGACAGTCCTTGGTGTGCTGGACCAGAGCCTCGGAGCCCTGAGGTCAGGGCAGAGACAGGCAGGTGATTTGTGCCTTATTAACTGTTCTGTAAATGGGATTAAGTTTTAAAAAAAAGAAAAAAAAATCCATCTGTAAGGTGATGACAAGCTCATGGAAGAAGACGTAAATGAAACCAGACCGGCTCTGGCTCACCAGCAAGCTCTGCCAAAGCTCTGAGCGATGAGCCAAGCCTGGTGGCATCACTGCTGGCTGGGCTCAGCCCCTCCCTGTGTCACCTCTCCTTGGAGGTCTCTGGTCTCGGCAGCAAAACTCCCCTGAGCCCAGCAACAGGCAAACCCGCAGGGATTCTTCCCCCTTTCATTGTCTGCCTTCCCTGTTGCGACACTGTTTGGAAGTTGACTCGTCTGGTTTGCTCATGAATGAGATTTTTTAGGATTTGTCAGCCGGGTGACTGACTCCTGGAGTCACTGTGTGCTCAGGAACAACTCACAGCAGCTTCCTCCTGGAGCCTGGTCAGCTCCCGGAGCCTAAAGGCTGCTCTGTGGGGGTCAGATCAATACAAACACTAAAGCCAAGGGAATGCAAGCTTGTAAAGGTGCCATCAAGCTGAGTAAGAGATTTCAAAGAGCCAAGAATCCCCTGAGCTGGGCTCTTGGACTATGACAGATATGCAGCTGCATGCAGAAATTAAAAAGCCCTTGTGTAAAAAATCTGCTTCTGTTTGAGGAAATAAAGGAACAGCAGCATCAGTGCTGAAATACTTCATTGCAAATGGCAGAGCAGTTGGCAACGATCATTAATGGAGCTAAATATAAAAAATGGGCCAAATCCTTCTTGGTTGAAATACATTTGATGTATTCATCCCATTTTGGGCTAAATCGGTTCTGTCAAGCAATCCATTGTAAACCCAGGTTAAAATATTGGGATGTGGTAGCTCAAAATAAAAGCTTTCAACTTTGCAACCTCTATGTTTAGAAGCAGCTTCCTAATCGGCGAAATAAAAACTGCAAGGAGGCTCCAGCTCTGAACAGACCATTTGGTATAAAGCAACATGTTTCATTTGATCCAGAAGGATAGTTTTGAAATTGCCAGTGGCATGGAAAATGGATGATTTATAAAAGCCTCTTAACTGCCTCATGTTTCAGGGAAATCAGTCTCCTTTGCAGAACTTGCATTAAACAAGCTCTTTCCAAGGCCCTGGGATGAAGGACTCAGTTATTCCAAGCAGACCCGTGGCCTCCAGCACAGAGTTATGGATTGCACTGGAGAGGGGTTGGCACCACAAGGACAAGTGCCAGGAAAAGGAGCACGGGGCACTGGTGACAGAGAGAGTGTTGCAAGAAAATAAAATCCCTTCTTTGCATTCATAAATTAAACACTTATGGCCGTTATGGGATTTCATGGGAATGATGGAAGGACTCCAGGCTCTCTAGCAATGCCCAGTGTCAATATTTATTTTTGTGGTGAGCGGAGACCTCAGTTTTCCATATTTCCTTGTTGATGGCTACTATCCTGGCTTAGATGGCATCTTGTGGAGGGCCAGCAGCTGTTTGAGTGTCATGTGAGCCAAGGAGGCAGCTGCTGTGGAGCCGGCTCCACTGAGATCTTTGCATTCTGTCATCGTTCCCAGAAAGACCCGTCCCTCCCCGGGGCAAATGTCACACCCTCCCTCGGCCTTTGCGATGACTCCGGGCCGGGCTGGGGGGCAGCCCTTACACAACTCCATCCTCAATTTCCTGCAAGCCCCGATGGAACGGGTTCCGTGTGCTGTGCCTGCTGCCTTGGGGAGCACACCCAAGGATTCACAACCTGCTGGCTCCTGTCCTCAGCCTGACTCATTTTTTTGCTCCTGGAGCAATTTCTTCCTCAGCCTGCACATCCCCTTTGCCCACACAAGGACTTGCTGTGACTCTCCCTCTGATGCAGCTGGGCTTGGGCTTAGCAGAGACCACGGGAACAATCCAGTTCTCGTCATGGCAGGGTGTCAGGGTTAACAAAGAACTCGGTGACTCTACCCTGGAACTGCAGGTGCACGTAAAACGTTTGTAGAAATTAATTACAAAGCAGGCTGAGGAGTTGGACAGAGCTACTCAAAGTGTGTAGCAGTGCTTGGGAATCAGCCTGCAGGGAAAAAAGAGCTCCAAGGGCTGGGAGTGTGCAGGGCAGGCTGGGGAGATGCTGGAAGGGGAACAGGAAGGAGCACAGCCTGTGTTATAAATGCATATTATAAAATAAAAATAAATAAATAAATAA
>VZDJ01000058.1:0-48093 GCA_008694505.1 Cyanoderma ruficeps | reverse complement strand
AATAAATAAAAAATCTATAAAATATAAAGATACCTATCATAAAGTATAGATACATATTATAATATTGGCTTTTTGCAAATGTCCCATGCTATATATATATATATATATTATGGGAAGGTTTTTGCTGGTTTTTTTTTACTTCTGTTATTAATGAAACTTATAAATAAGTAGTGTGATGAATATATATAGATATATATTTCTCAGGCTATAACATGATATTAAAGTAAAACTGTTTTTTATAACATCTAAACTGGCTAAACCAGAAGGATGGAGAAAACCCCCCCTTATTCCTGAATTATCTTATGAAGATTATTGACCAAAGCTTCAGGAAAGGAATTTATTGAACCTCTGTTATCAGTATCTTATCCAGAGGATGATGGCCAAAACTCCAGGAGAGGAATTTATTGAACCTGTGTTAACAGACAGAATGGAGCCACTCGCACATGGATCCACCACATAAAAATTGTTGGGGGAAGTTGAAACTAAACAAAGAAATTCACACTCCAGAGGAATGTTTGAATCACGTGTGTGAATTTATAAATATGCAACAGGCTGGTGCTTTTAAGGAGTGAGCCTTGTCCTTAGCTGGTGTATTCTTGGCTGAACGTCAACTCACCCAGCCGTATAATAATTGCTTTATTTCTGTCTCCTAACTGTCTTTTTATTAAACTTCTTAAATTTTACCAAGAATGTGAACCTCGTTTTTCACAGCCTGGAATATCAGGGCCCAAATTCAGCCACTAAATGCACCAGGAGAAAGAACTGAAGACACAAATCTCTTCATCTTTGCTCCCTGTCTTTGTCTCCAGTGGGGATGGAGCACTGCTGGTGCCACGGGCAGGAGGAGGACATCACAGGGACATCAGGACAGCCAGGGAGGCTGCCTGGGAGAAGGGCTGAGCCAGGGAGCCCTGGAGGAACCCTGCAGCCAGGATCTGATCCTGCCTTTGCTGCCAAAAGCAGGATCTGGCAACCTCCGGAGGGCTGGGCACAGGGCCAGTGCCTGGGCAGGGCAGCTGCACATGCAGGAGAAAGGGCAAGGTCCGGGTCATCCTCACAGACCGTCCCTGGGCAGGTAAAGCAGCATTTTCCCTGCGGGCAGGAGGTTTTCCCGGGCTCCGAGGGGGCAGCAGTGCTGGGCTGCTCTTCCCAGCCCCGTGTGGAGACCAGGGACCGGCGATGCCATCAGCAGCCCCAGCCTTCACTGCTCACACCAACAACTGACTGCGGCAGAAAGCTGCTCTGTGAAACGTTCAAAGCAGTTTGGAGTGACGGTGAACAAACTGAGNAAGAGAAATAAGAAAAGGCAGTCCAAAAATGCTGAATGGATTTGTTGTTTTCAGCGGCAGATCATTGACACCTCCCCCAGGAGAGAAGGGTTAGCCCAGAATGACTGCTTGGCCAGGACAGACAGCCCTCGCATGGTATCTGCTGACAGCTCTTATCAGCAATGCTGGATTGGGACAAGCCTAAAGGCTGAATTATGGGAAAAGCTGTTTAAGTCTTCCCATAAAAGAAGATACTTTAAGGGATGATCACTGGAAGGATTTCAGAATAGCCAGAAAGTGGCTTGAAAGGGATGAGACAGATATTGGAGCAACAATGGTGTAAACACACACATATCCACACAACTGTCTGAAAAGCTGCAATTTAAACATCACCCTGCACTCGGAGCAGATGCAACTAAACTTATTTCAAGAACACAAACACCAGTGCCACTTAAAAATAAAGAGGTGCTGGAAAAGTTTCAAATTTATGTAGAAATTATGGCATGCATAAATCCATATTCTGCACTATAACTGGACAGCTACAGAGAGTTTCAAACACACACCCACAAAATCATAATATAAAGCAATTACAACTTACCTTCACAATTCAGGATTTTCCTTTAAGCCAGATAACGTTAAACAAAATACTTATTAGCTCTTAAAAAAAAGGCAAAAAAAGCTGGAAGAGTGAAGTAATAATAATAAAAATAAGTCCTGGATATGTTTGTGTTTCTAGAGAGTGAGCTTTGATGAGCTGCATGTGAGCAGGCAGCCGGGAAGTGTTCTGTGTGTAGGATGCACATGCAGAAATAGGGCAGCAGCTCAGAGGCTCAGCATCCCCTCCCGGGCAGCACAGCTCACTGCATGTGGGGCTTGTGGCAAACAGTCCCACAGCCACAGGAGAGGCTGTGTCAGGGACTTTCCCAGCACAGGGTGTAATTCGATGGTTGGTTGGTGTGACCTGAGGAGCCCTGGCTGGCCGTGGGACATTCAGGGACAGTGTCCCAGGCAGAGCCCAGCAGGGAGGGGTCCTGCAGTGGGCTCTGGGCTCTGTCTGGGGGCTCCGTGCCCAGCAAGGGACACCCTTGGCAATCCTGGCTGACCTCAGAGGTCACTCAGAGGGCACAGCTGCTGTCACCTGTGACGTGCTGACTGCTGCAGCTCTGCACATCCCGGACTAACAGCAGCATCTCAGCTGGGCACAGGTGTCCCCTGGCAGATGACACTGGACTTCTTCATTTATGGGAGAAAACCCCTCAAAACTCAAATGCAAGTGTCAGAAAGTACAACTCTTCTTATCCAATCAGAAATTTTGTTCTTCTGTCCTTTCAAATTGGATTGATTGGTTTTCAAAGGAAAACCTCATTCCACTGTTATTTCCTCTGAGATATGCTTTGACCAAGGTCCTGACCAAATTCCTCACTGCAGCTTTCGGAGAGCAACTCAGCAGTCGGGAAAAACTTTGAGAAAGTTTTGGGGAAAGGATGAGAAAGCAGTTTCAGGGAGACGTGGCCGTGGTGGGGGCCAGCTGATTCACTGAGATCTCAGAGTTCACGTGCTGAGGAAGATGCTGGCTCTGCAGCTCTACATCCTTGTGCTGAAAGATGTGCTCACAGCACTGCTCCCCAAGGCACAGCTGGCTGGCCTTCCCAGCACTGAAATCAGGAAGGGTTTGATCTCACCACGTTTGTGGATGCTCTCACAAAGGTCTGTTTGCAGCAGGAAATACGATTAGGAAATTTCCCTGAGTAGGGAAAAAGGGGATCTCTTCTGGTGGCACTGAAATCCCTGTACAGCCCAGGGGCAGGCACACATCAGGGAGCAGCGGGGAGGGAAGCAGAGGAGGAAGGAGCAGTGCAGGGGGGATGGCTGAGGTGCTGGGCAGCTCTGTGCTCTGGAAGACAGTGCTGGCAGGATGCAGCTCCAGCAGGGCTGTGGTCTGCAGGAGGGCGAGGGTGGGACACCCAGACCCTCCCCGGGGGATGGGCTGGCTGATCCCGCTCAGCCGTGCTCGGAAGGGTGAGCTGTCCCTGCCCTCGGGTGCTGGGGGAGACCAGAGCTGTCCCTGGGATTTTGGGGCCAGACGTTTTTACCAGATAATTTACCAACAATTTATAGTACTGATAAGGACTTGGGTCAGTGTGACCGGACCTGAAGTTAACACTGTTCAAACCTCTACAGAAGCACAGCAAATTTCCAAAGCCAGAGCCCAGAGAGCGCCATTCCCATGTAAGTGTCCTGAGGATCCTGTTCAGTAGAGGCTGGGCTGGGTTTTCCTTTCAGAGAAGTTCACCCAGCAGCATTTGCCCTAACCACTTGCCCTAGGGTGACTTTGTGATGCTCTGTTTATGTTGGATATTATCTTCTGTGCCTTTAAGACTGCCCTAACCCAGGACACCACCGCACTTGTCCTGGGCTAAAGGAATCTAAGGATTTACATCCCTGCTGTGAATCAACACTTACAAAACAAACCCGGGCTGGGATGGTTTAACTGCAGATCCAGCTGCTGGTAAGGAAGGATGAGTGCTCCCGGTTCACCTTGAAGGCAGGGCTCAAACAGCTTAAAGTCTGCTTTTGCAAACAAAAATACTGGCTTACACTCAAGGTCTGACATTGCTTGAGAAATACAGAGGTCCCACGGGTACAGGCTCTTGTAGCTGTGCAGGATTAAGCCCAAAGATCATCCTGTTATTTCCTAGTTGTTGTTCCCTTTTGTGACTTTCACTGTCTGTTCTTGGGGCCTGCCCTGAGTTAGAGATGACTCTGTGGATTTGAGTAATGCTACTCGAAAGATTTCCAACGGGAAAAACAAATATTTCAACGGGCTTTAAGAAATATACCAATAAATCCTTCATCAATGTATTAATCAGCTGCCACTTTCAAGACGGGTTTTAACTGATGGGGGAAAATTTGTCTTAATAGAGAAAAATGTTTATTTTAATGAGAGGATCTCAGTAGTTTGCCTGCTTTGTCAAAGACATTCCTTAACCCTGTGGGTGCAGCAATCTGCACTCCTCTAAAACTGACTTGTGCTCTCCTTAATTCCCCACAAGGTGAATGAGAAGTGACTTTGTTAATCCACCTGCTAGCCTTGAAACTTGAAGAGTTGCTTTCCTCTGAAGCATCTCCCAGTCCTACACCACCTGTCTCTGCAGAAAGGCCCTGGGAAGATGCCATGGGAACAGAGGCACCCTGTGAGGTTTTATTTGGGAAGTCCTACTGCACACTGAGCCCCTGAAGGCCTCAACTCCCTTGCTCCACGCACTGGCTCAGCCCAAAAAACCACGATATGGCTCATTACAACCCAAGGTAGGTTTAAATAAACCCATATAATGTCAGGCAAAGGATAAGCAGGGAAAGTCTCCACAGACATTGAGCTGTTGAAGTGGTTACAGCTTTGCTGCTCCAGGGCATCACCTTTAATTCCACACGCTGGGATTGCAGGTGGCAAAGGAGAGCTGGTGCTGCTGCTTCTGGTGCCCACCCTGCCCTGCCCTGGGCACGGGGTGAGCTCTGGGGATCCTGTGCTGGCTGTGAGCGTGCTGAGGAGAGGAGAGGACAAGGGAGAGGGGAAGGCACTGCCCAGAACCAAAGGGACATTGCTCCCCTTGAAGATAATGAGCCTTGGCTTGTCTTCCACTCCACAGCATCTGCCCCTCATTGCTTTCCTGTTTCCCAGTTTGGGAGTATCAAGCACAAACCAAATGTTCCTATACTTGCAGGTTTTGTTTCTGAGAATGTCTGGTACAGGAAACATTCATCAGAGGTCAGAAATTCATCCCCTGTGAGAAGGACTGGTCAACAGAACACAACAACTTTGTTCTTCCTGTTGGGTGGGAGGCAAGTAAATAAACTCCCCAGCGTTAATCACTTTTGACAGCCTGATTACAAATGCCTCGCTTTGACTCGCAGTTTGTCTCCTACACTGTCTAAAAAATTCCTGGTCTGCAGCAGCACTTCTTGTGGGCGCTTTTCATGGCACCACAGTGCCAGAAGTGTCCACCCAAAACTGGGAGCCCAAGTGAAGAGTGTGGTGTGGGGCAGGGTAAAAATGCCTTTGGATTCCTGCTTTGGACCCTCAGAATCTCAGCATGCCTGAAAATGAAATTGGGACACATTTCATGCCAATCCAGCTGTTCATTTAGAAAACAGCAGAGCATAGGATGCTCTTGCTTGTGAAGAAACATCCCACCCCTCTGTTGTGCCAGCTGATAGGAGTACCTGTGTGCTCCCCAGCCCTTTTCCTAAAAAAAAATTTGTGGGATCAGAGTGCAGGAGCAGTCCTCTGGCCAACCTAAAAGGGGCTTCACTGTCTGCAGGCACAGCACAACCTGCAGTCATGAGGGAACACAGGATTAATTCGAATTGCAATGTTGTCAAGCATATGCAATCTGTCAAAAAGTGAAAAAACCCTCATGTTTTTTACCGTTGCTGAGTAAACTGTCAATTTAGACAGGAATTTGTTGTGGTTTTTTTAAAAGACTAAATTTTAAATAAATTTGGTTTTTAAAAAAAAATTGTATTTACGGAAAGTAAATTTACCCTTCTGTGCATAAGATTTTCTTGGTTTATGTGAAAGTCCAAGTGAGAAAAGCCAGATGGTGGAGAGGTTTCATTCCCCATCTGTACCTGTGGGAACAGAAGTGATAAGATCTGTTTCATAGATGTCTTCTAAGCACATCATGGCAATTCTGAGTTCGCTTTTAGTCCAAACAGAACTCCTTGCAATTTGTTGATGTTTGAAAAGCCAAATAATTTAGCCAAAAAAAAAATGTAGCCCAGTTTGGGGGCATGTAAATCCTGAAAGAATCAAGTATTTTTTCTAAATAAAATGTCATTTCAATTTATGCATCAAACACAACTCCTGAATTTGCAATGAAAGCACTTTGAATAAAATGTCAATGCAAGTTATCAAAAAGAGCACACAGCAGCAGCAGTCTGTGTGACAAAGATGTTTCTAAGCCAGGAGAAAAAATAAAAATTGAGAATTGAAGTTTCAAAGTTCCCAAATACTCAAATAAGGCTCAATGATGCCATACCCAGGCAAGGCACAAAATGTGATGGCACTGCTCACAGACGGGCAGTAACAGTGTGTAACAAATCACGGTTCATTACTGGGGGTTCTATCTGTTATCTCTCTTTTGTAATCCTGTTTGCATGCACAGGAGGAAGAAAACTTTGGGAACTCCCCTATCATTTCACCAGAAAAAAAAAATAGCCATCATTGAAACTAGTGTTCCTGGGAAATAGAAGTTTACGTTCCTTGAGCCAAAAATTACAAAATGATCAGTGTCCTTACTGGAGAGAGAGAACAGAATGCACTGATTGTTTCAGTACACAGAGAAAAGTGCAAGCTAGACACATCAGCCAATGGTTTGTGGAGGAGAAGAGCTTTCACATAAACATTATTTGGAACTGATTTCAGTACTACTTATCTATTTCTAAATTATACCCCTGAGAGTTTCCAGAGGTAGTCCTGCTTTCTTCTGCTTCTGTTTCTGAGGGCCTGGAGAACACAAGGCGTGTGGGAGGGTTTGTCTTGTTAAGTATTCTTCAGAAGTTCATGCACTTGGAAGCTTCTGCTAGAAAATAGTGTTGGTTGTTGCTTTGCTGCCTTTCTGAGAGCTGGAGATTTTGGACATCAAAAGGGAGTGGATGAAATGAACAACACAGCATCAGCCCATGAATTTGTACTTATCTGGAATGTCATAATCTTATTAACGCAAATTAACATTTACACTGAAGATATCAGTATTCCTCACTCAAGCTGCAAAAGGATTTCAGCCTCCACGAACTGTGGAGAAGATAACTATTTGGAAATGGATTAGGAGAGAAAGCAACAAACATCTTTGGACTGCTGAAGAGTAGGAAGTTTAGCTCTAACAGTTCATGGAAGATAAAAATGGTGGTATGCCACTGTCTTGGTTTCAACAGGGACAGAATCAATTTTCATCTTAGAATCATATAACCATTAAGGTTGGAAAGGACCCCTGAGACCAGTGAGTTCAACCTTTAGCCCAGTACCACTGAGCTCACCATTAAACCCTTTTCCCAGTCCCACATCCACACAGCTTTTGCCCTCTTCCAGGTATGGTGATCCCAGCACTGCCCTGGGCAGCCTGTTCCAATGCTTGAGCACCCCTTCAGAGAAGAACTCTTTCCTGATATTCAATCTAAACCTCCCCTGGGCACAACTTAAGGCTGTTTCCTCTCATGCTGTTACTTGTTACCTGGGGGAAGAAACTGCCTCCCAGCTGCTTCAGTCAGGCAGCTGTAGAGAGTGATAATGTCCCTCTCGAGCCTCCTTTTCTCCAGGCTGAGCCTCCCCAGCTCCCTCAGCTGTTCATCAGACCTGAACTTCATGGAATTCAGCTTGGAACAGAGGCTTCTGAACGTGGAATCATAGCCCCTGACCACCCAAAAAGCCTTTTCATAAGAAGAAAGTTTTCTCCAGAGCTGAAAACTGAACAACAGACTCACAATATTTCAACTATAAATCCCTCATTGGTAACTGCAGAAAAAGTTCCAGCTGCTGAGATGCTTTTGTCAAGGAATGGTGTTCACTTTCTTTGGAATTCTGCTCTTCAGTTTCTGCCTTACAGTCCCCAAATGTGCCTCATCAGAAAACAAGGAGCAGCTTGTTCTGCAGGTGCAGAGCAAGGGCTCGCAGGGAAAAACATCTCACAAAACAGAGTATTCATTTTCAATATGCAGGTCTAGGACTAAAATTGCCCACATCTTTAAACAATCTAAAAGAAATTTAAGTAAAATAAATTTGGTCACATAAAACATTCTGTTAACCTACATTTGAATAACCCACCTTGACTACAGCTCCAAAACCTGACAGTTCTGTCTCCCTAACGCTGGATCAGGCAATTGGTAACTCCAAACCACACAGATTATCTGTGCTATGGCCAGAGCCAGCCCAGGGAACAGAAGGGAAGCAGATCACCTCTGCCAGGAGGAATTCCTGTGCTGCTTTAAGGTTAGCATTAGCAAGACTCAAAAATCTATGTTGCTCCAAATATATACACAAGGAGACATTGGGTAATTTTCACAGGGAAGTGTGTAAATGTCTAAAGATTGCTACAAGTGAGGGCATCTTGATCCTCATATATCCTCACCACTGCTGGTCAAAATTGAAATACATGGGTGAGTCCTGAACCAGGAGTCAGCTCTGCTTTTGTTTGTCAGAGGATTTATCTCCTGACATAAAGAGGCAGGTCGCTTATCTATCAAAATGACAACACAGACATTTGAGAGAACATACAACAAATTCTCATTATTTACTACAAATATAGAAACTGAAATGAAATCAAATTGAATAACTTGACTACATGAAAATTATGAAACAGTTTGTATTTTATACACAGCGTTATGTACACTGGTTTTGGAAATGTGGGTTTCATCCATGCAAATTTAATACAAAACACTATTTACAAAAAAAAAATAATAACAGTAAGAACATTTTTCGAAAGAAACATGTATGTTGGAAGCTCCAGCAAGAATGGAAATCCTGAAAAAAGGCTTAATACAGTATAGTACAAGTAGACAATCTTCAAAAGTATGAAAGATGCACTTTACAAGAACATGAAATGCAAAATCAATTGAAATGCACTATCAAAAATTTTGCAAGTATATACACAATTTGAGCTATTTTTAACGATCGCTCTCCTGCTGTGCCCTCAAAACTACTTTTCCCACATCCTGCACACATTTACATGTTGACCATTTGGTTACGTCGCATCTTTTGAGTTTTATAACCACAAGTTACAAAATAAAACAACTGAAGATCAACTGAATGCTAAGGGTAAAGCAATGGCATTTTCATTGTTCTAGACATTCCGTAATAGTAGAAAGTATTCACATTACTCCCAGTGTGTTCCACCATCCCACCCTTTTTCCCTACACCCGTGTGGGAGTCTCAGCCTTGCCTGGCCGCTGCCCCAGCCAGGAATTCCCGTGGCTGCAGGAATAATTCAGGTTTCTCGTTCCCTCAGCAAACACAGCTGCACCAACAGCTGCACTGAGGAGCCCTGCACAGCCTCAGAATATGGATTAATAAATAATTAATCTAAAATGGATTAATACCGAGCAGTTCCTGCAAGGTCCCGTGCCAGGTAAGGCACGACCAAACCCTGCACAAATACAGTAGTTTTGGAAATATTTCACTGGTTCGCTAATTTTAAAATGAAACAACGCATAAAATGTGTCCTTGTGGCATTTCCAAATATTCTCTATTTTACAATCTGCCTTTATAAAACTATGATGGAAAAAAAAGTTATGTTTGCCTTAGTTCACAGAACTTTGAGTGAAGTGAGGAAACCCTCCTCAGTGCCAAGAATTTACTTTGAATGACTGAATTTATGCAATAACTGAGTTACAAAACTCTGGAGGGAAATTCTGGTCTCACTGAAGCCTTACAATCATAGACTTATTTAGGTTGGAAAAGACTTTAAATGGATCAAGTTCAACTGTAAACTTAACACTGCCAAAATCAAAACTTTTCCAAAACAATTGAACTTGCTGTCAGTCTGAGCCACTCTTCTCCTTTAGAATTTCCTAAGATACTAGAGTAGCCATGGAAAAAGTTTTTTGGTTTTTGCTTAAGATTAGGATTCTAAAATGTAAAAAACACTCTGAATATTCTTTTTTGAGAATGCAATTTGCTATATATAATTTGAACTAAAAATGATTAATTAGATGCCATTTTATGATAACTGGTGTTCCTTCCCTAGAAACTGACCGGGTAGCCTGCAGCAATTCTGCTGCCCTTTGCCTCTCATGCTGAAAAAACAATGGTCAAATCCAATGAGGGAACAAACACTTCCTATAACCACAATTTTAAGATCATATGTTGCCAAAATTGTACCACGTGAAATACTTAAAAGACAAATAAAGCAAAGGGCATTTGTTTATGTGACAAACACAGGAGGCAGAGCTGCTCCTGTGCAGCGGCAAGTTTCAACTAAAACGCAATTAATCACATATATTGTCTATTGAAGCAGTGAAGATCAGCAGTTTTCTTCACAGGAAAAGAGGAATTTACCTTCATATTTTACAAAACAAACCTGCACCATAACACTGCTCATTAAGAACAGACAGTTCACCTTTCCCTGTGGCTGTAAATGAATTTGTGACCCAGTGTGCTGCACAGGGAACAAACCCAGCAATACTGGTTGCATTCCCTCATGGAAGTGCTCGAGGGCCACATGAACCAGTTCAGAGCCACTGTGTCATTTCCAGTCAGAAAAAGCTGCAGAAGCTTCCTCTGCCTCACCACCTCACCCACTGCTGGTCAAAGTTCAATATTGGTGACGATCTATTATTGATTACTCCCCAATTATCACTGGGTGGTTTTGCTCAGGCTGCAGCATCTCTGTAAGAACAGGCAGGTGTCTGTGTCAGCAGCTGTCCTGCACGGCCCTCCCTGGCACAAAGGCAGGGGAACACAAGTGGCACAGGGCAGGTTCCCTGCCAGTGCTCTCTGCACCATCAGCCACGCTGCCTGCAGCACTGGGACACAGCTGGCCAAACCAAACAGGCTCTGGGAACACCAAGATGGAAAATTCCTTGTTCTAAGCTCTACTGAAAGCTCAGGATGCTCATCCCTCAGTACAGAACACATCCTTCTTTACCAAGACTGAAGGCATTTCCTGGTGAAGCGATTCAATGTGAAATAACTCCGAGCACTCTCTGCTTGGACAACTCTACCATGCCTATCCCATTGCTTAATGACATTTTTTAAATTCCAAATTCGTGTGTGTTGGGCTGTGTCTGTTTGCTATTGCTTTTCAAGGAGAGATCCTCTAACAGAAACACAGACATCAACCTGACTTGGTGAGGGAAAAGTGACATTTGATTTGCCAATACCAAACCATATCTCCCATCTCCAGACACGCTTAAAAACTCCCACAAGTTGTTTTCATTTGAAATCAGTGGGATCAACCTTTCAAATAAACATTTAAGCAATCAGCAGAAGGAAGAAGTTGCCAGACCTTTGTCCTTCCCTTCAGTACCAACAGGACACATGAAAGTTCCATTTAGTGAAAATAGATGTCTTCATTTTTGCTTGGATTTGGCTACAGGTTTGTATCAAAATCTGAGGAGACTGCCACTAAGTGATATGGTATTTGAAATAAAGTTTTTAGTGCAGTAAAAACCGAACAGTTGTCCTCACCTCCAATTTTATTGAGGTAACACACCTTCCCACCTCACTCCAATATAAGTTTTCCTACCATCTAAATGCTGTTCGGCTTATCAGAAAATTTTTACTAAATGAATCCACATAACATTTTACAAATTCATTTGACTTACCAGAGGTCACTGTTTCAGTCAAGAATCTGAGGCTAAAGTTTGCTAGTGTCAAACAAGTTTAAGCCGTGTTTGTCATGGTCTCTAGCTCAGGTGTTCCACAAATCAAACAGGTGAGAATCTCCTGAAGTCAGGGGTAAAACTTGCCTTGACCTCAGTAAAGGCTAGTATTTAAAAAAAAAAAAAAATCTTATGATTCATGTCAGTTGTTTATTGTTTCAAATCTATTCCTCCCTATTTTATGCTCCTAGTTTTTGGTTAGATTTTGGATGCAGATGCAGGGTCTGGATGGTTTCTGCATCCCCAGCAGAGCCCCAGGGAGCACACTGGATCAGCAGTGCTGCAGAAGATGCAAAGCATTTCTGAGATACTCTCTGGGAAGACACCCCACTCCACAAGGATTATTCTACTGTCACTGCTTTAAGACCTCACCACACCTGGGACATTATTGCTCTAGTGAAAGATCAGTCCTGTGTGACATCTGCATCCTGTCACATAAAACACAGACAAATACACAAGGCCAGAAGCCCTGCCACTATGCTGATTCACTCAGTAATTTACAGTTCATGCCACATTATTGCAAAGTTTATTAGGAAAACTTAATGCACCTTCCTAAAGCTTTTAATGTTGACTTTTCTTCACGTGGTAAGTGAAGATGCAACAAGTGCAACAGGAAGTGAGCAGGCCTCCGTTTTTAACTACCCTATCAGCTGTATCAAGTACTGTGTAATGGCATCACATCCTAAACAAAATGGAAAATGGCTTTCTCAAACACTGGAAATGTTTGGAGCAGGGATTCTGGAATCACAATAGCTCACTAGTGCCACTGGAACAACTTTTTAAAAGAATTAAAGAGGAAGGAGGAAAGTGGCCCAGAGTAACCAACAACATCAATGCACTAGATCTGAGAATGAACAGAAATAAGTAAAATGCTGGGAATCAAAAAGGGAGAAAGGAGTAAAGTATGGAAATTCTTGTACAGAGAAGACACAACTATTTTCACAGGCTACTTGGAAATGAAAACTTAAAATTCAGATCTTTTTAGCATCATTTTTGAAACTGTTCTTAAGGAGATCACAATGGGTACCAGTCAATGTTAGCAAGACTTTAGATTATTATTATTTGTAAAATCAGTTAGAGGTGAGAAGAAGATTCATCCAAACAGAGTGAATCTTTTCTCAGACTGCTCCTAAGGGTACTTGAAGGCTTTAATCTTTGCCATACTAAAAGGAAGCCTTGGAAGAATCATGATTATCCTTCCCCATAAGCAAGAAGGCAGCCATAGTAATTTCCAAGGAATGGCAAAGCAAGACTGCTGCTAGCAAGTCTGTGGGGAAGAAGTGGAAATGCAGAGTACTAAAAAAGAAAAAAAAAGTTGTTTTAGCAGTTTTCAGTTTAAAATGAGTACGTAAGTTCATATCCAGTTTTCAACTTGGGAGTTTGAAAAAGCCCTAAGAAGTCAGCACCTGCCATACCACATCAAGGGAAATCTTAACGTTTACACTGTGATGTAACTTAATAAAATTAAGTTCAAGAAGGAAAAATGTTACCTTAAGATCAGAAAAGGTTTTTAAATATGACAGTGAAATAGCAGTGGAGATCAGTTTTCAGGTAACTGAACTAGAACTTTGCTCTGGTAGTACAACAGTGAAATGAAAGACAAGGACTGGTTCTCTGAGGGGCTGGGTGTTTTAAATGTAGCAGGCAAGCATTTTGCTTAGTGAATTGTAACCTTTTCATTCGTTTTTGCATGACTTTTCAGATAGTGCCTTTAATGAAAGTAGAGACTGAAATTGTTAAAACAACCATTAAGAAGAGACACAAGAAGCAATTAAAGATAGAGTTGAAATATGGTGTTTCAAAAGTCAAAAGCAATCTAGTTTCCTTAAACACATATTTATCTAATCTAAGATTTATATCTAGGACTTTGCAAATTAATTTATACACCAGCCTCTCCATAAGCTGTGTTTTAAGACAACACTATATGAACAATAGTGGATTTTAACTATTACATGTACACTAACTTATTTCAGTGGCTTTAAAAATAAATGGGATTTTTAAACTTATCATCAGAAAAAGGTTATTTTTTCTGTCAGCTATTGCCTGTAAGGACTGTGGTATGAGTAGACAATACTCCTCCCTCATTCTTTTATGAATTATCTTACAAGGGGTCTTGGTCAAGTGGAAAGAACAGTCAAATCCTGTCACATGCTTGGCAAACATATCCCTCAACTGAAAATAACTTAGCCTGAAATAGAAAATCTGTGGCAGTCAAAACATTTTTTAATCGAGCTACCTATCCATGAAGAACAAACTGATATAAACAGATCTACTACCAAAATTATGCAATCATTTGCAACTTGTTTAGAGAACAACTCAACTGTGCATGGTTTGAAAGTGTTCTCAAAACACCAAGAACTTGTGCAGAAGCAAATACATGAACTCAGGAGTTTCCAAAAACCACCACAGTGGAAATGTGGAAACGTTTCGTTTCCCCATTTATCCATCGATCTCATGTCTCAGCACAGTGACATTTGTACAAACTGACCTCTGTGCTAATCCCCCGCTCATGTAAATTACACAATAAACCCTGCAAACACTAAAAAGAGAAACACTGATACTTCCCAGCTAAATTATGGATATACCTGTTGTAAAAATGTAACGTGAGATCAGGAGCGATTACACAAAATCCTGAACATCACAGCGTAAACCTGAGATTTTGGCAGTTTTATCAAAATGTCCTAAATTACTCTGTATGAATCACTAGTCCTCATGTCTTATTCTCCATGTGTATTTGTTTGTCCCAAACAAAGAGAAGTAGACAACTTTGTTTTTGTCCAACAATACATTAAACCGAAAGTAATTAGGTATTATCAAATTAAATATCATAAATAAAAAGTATTTACAGTATTTTCTATTAGACAACAAATAACCAATTAAATTGTGCAACAAACTTAAAACACCCAACATCAAAAATGTGAAGCATTACTTAAATCTTCACATACCGATTTTACAAAAAAACTATTAAAATATTAAAAAATTTCCATTTTATCTATTTTAAACAAAGAAATTTCAAAAATGTTTAAGACTATTAAGAGTTATCAATTACACAGGCACTTCACAGGTAAACAATCTACAGTACAACTGAAAAAAAATATTTGGCACCAACCTAGAAGACTGGAAAAACTCAATAAACTGTGTCCTTTTCTCACTGTATCCTGTTCTGTGTAATCACCAGACACTCAGACTCAATACTGGCAATGTCAGAAGTGCGTAAGTTACAATCAGGAGTGCAAAAAACAAAGAAATATTAAGCTTTCAGAGAGTGAAAGGGGATTACAAGTGATCAGTTGCTCACATTTTTACCATCGCTACATTTTCGTCTTATCTTTAAATCAAATGATTGACTCAAAAAATTAAAGTGACGGGGGGAGTGTGCTTTGTACTTTCCAAAGTAATTCAAACAACATTTTCAATGTAAAAATAGAAATCCAGCATTTAACTCTAACACTGAGATGTTAAATGGCAGCTTTTAACTTAGCTAGAAGGAGAACCTGATGCTGCCACGTTCTCTTTGTACAACCAATTACAAAAGAAAAAAAGAAAAAGAAAAAAAAGAATGGTTATGTTCTTTTAACTGTGAACTGACTCCAAGGTTTTCACACACAGCTCCAAGGTAAGGCTCTCTACAGCATCTGGACAGGGTTTAGTTTTTGATGGCTTGGGTGTTCCTGTGTAGGAGGCTGAAATGCCCCGGAGCAATCCTTATCCTCAGAGCAATGGGAAGCTGCCTGCCTGCCAAGGAGCCGTGTCACATGGAGGAAAGCTGAGATACTTTCAACGCAGGCAACTCAAGCAGAGCTTGAACTGTGAGGCCAACCTTCACCAGACCCCTTTCCTCCAGAATGTGATGAGGCAAGCAAAGTCTCTCCTGCAAAAGAACACAGGACATTTAACCAGTTCCACGCCTTGGTCCCCACGGTGGGGAACGAACACGTTCTCTGAAGCCACACACACCTCAGCAAGAAACTTGCAGAGAAAACACCTTGGGCTTTAAAAGTGGTTCTCTACGGCAACAGAATGGGCAGAAACCTGTTCTAGTTACAATCTGTTTAAAGTGTTAAACTGTGACACTGTCAGAAGATACATAGAAGACTGCTGAATTCATAAAGGACTTTCTTTTCACAAGCAGAGTAAGGAAAACAAGCTGGTGGGTGCTGTTGGCTCAGTGGCCTTCTTTCCCCTTCCCGTTTTGCAGACTTATCACCAATCTTTCCCTGGGGATAACTTAGAAGTGCTGATAGACTCAATAATGAACCATTCTCCAAGAAAGTAATCATTCAATCTCAAAATCCAGCACAAGCTGGACAATCTTCCCAACTGCCAGCTGGTGTTACAAGTAATTCACGAGGTAAACCTCAGCACCTCCAGCTTCTGTATGGCCTGTGGCTCCACGTGAGACAGAAGCTATGGCAGAGCACTAAACCAGCTTCTAAATCTATCAGCTAATTTTCTTCTTGCACTGAAGAAGATCAAGGGAATTTTTTGTCTCATAATATGCAGGAAATGATTGAAGTTTTATGTTTTTTCCCCCCCTCATAAAAGGAGGTAAGAGGATAAACCTGGGCAACAAAAGCACAAGTAATGGGATACAAGTATAGCCATGCTAAAAAAGACAGCCAATCATTCAGGCTACAGACTTCTGGAAGTGCAGGATATTTCCTAGGCAGACTGAATTCATGCCAAAGCAAGTTACTGAACTCAAGACTTCCAAGAAAGAAAACATCACCCTCTCAAGTCCAGTCCTTGGTTTAGATTACAATATATTTTGGAGGTCAGTGCTATTTTTGCTGTTAAGAACTTCCTAGAAACCCATAAAGTAACTTCTTCAAATTTACCCCATAAGCCTGGAATGGAATTTCTCTTCAGATCTTCACGTTCTCTGGTCAGTGTCATAATCACTATTGCTCCCCAAATAAAGCTCCCCTAACTCCCCAAACTCAGCATTTCCTGGTGTTTTCTGTGGTTATTAATAAATCAATAGAACAATTACTGTACCTGTGGAACACCCAGTTTTTTACAAGCATCGAGAAAGTTTTCGACATTTCTTCGGCACTTTGCCATGCTGAGTTTAGGCTGTGAAGGCAGGATATTAGATCTCCATCAGACATTCATCAAAGAGTGTGTATTTCTGATGTAAATTCACTTAAAGTTACTAAAACACGAGACACATTCTATGAAGACTTAGTATGAGGAAAATAGCTCTTAAAACTAAACTTCTGAGCCTCGTTTAATGCTTCTTCCAGAAAAACTGAAATGAGTAATGTAACAAATTAATGCGGTAAACATGACTCACAATGCTTTAGCATCAAAATCCTAAATTGTTTTCATGGAAGATGCACCAGAAGTGAGATAAATGGTTTAGGCCTTACCACTGCTGGCGATGGGACGTGAATGCTGGCAACAGAGCGTGGCCTTATGTGATTGGCTAAATGGCAAAGAACCACCCCATCCATCAACGCTGCTCCGATGTCATCTGGCAAAATCACCTTCAGCCTGGATTCCAGATTCTAGGAAAAAGGCTATAAGTGAGTTACTCTCAACATTAGCTAATTTTTCGTTTTAAGTCCCGGGTATTTTGAAGCACGTAGATGTTTAAAAGGAATATTTTAATGCTAAAGTGAAGTAAACAGAATAAATTTACGCTTCAGTCAGTATAAACATCCTTTTCTCCTTGCAGGCCCTGTTTTCCTTTTGTTTGTATTGTCGGGTTTTTCTTGTGTTTTATGGTATTTTGTGGGGGCTTTTTAAATGACACAACATCATACATTGAGAAAGACATTCTGCCAGCAGTGACCAGAATACACAGCTCTCAAGCCCATACAACAAACTCACTGCCCATACAGGAAAGCACAGAATTTAAGCACAGAAGTGTTATGCTGAGTATGTCATCAGTGCTTAGTGGGCAGAATCTCTCAGTTGAAACTATAAAGGGTTTTATGAGAAAGAGGAAAAGAAAAAAAAAGGAACACAGCTGTGGGAAAGGCTATTTGTGCAGATGAAAGTTGAGCTGGGATGGCCAAGGACCCAAAACAGAGAAGGCAAACAATGATTTTTTCCCACCCCAGGGAAAAATCACTGCTCAGGAAGTGAACCAGACCAAAAAAAAAACCCTTCATAGAAGTTACACCACAAATCAGCACTGCCCTGAAAAGCAGAGCAGCTATGATTTAGTTAACTCTAACTGCCAAATGCCTTGAAAACAGAACTACATGAAAAACAATTCACTGGAAATCTGAAATGTAGTTCCCATTCAGGATTCTGAAATTTGTAGCAACTTTCTACACTCAAAAAGCATTTGGCTGTTTAGAAAACAGTAATCATTTTTCTTCAGATCTCAGGTCAAACAACAGCAAACACGAGCAGATTTACTGTCTTCTTAGGAAAATTTAAAACCTCAGAAAAAAAAAAAATTGTTTCACTTTGGTTTTTAGAAAGAAAACAACCCCAACTAATTCCCAGCTGGTATTTCGGTTGGACCCAAACAAGTACCAGAGGAGCCTGTTGGATGAAATTCCTTCGGAAGAAATGCCACTACAAGGGATGCCCTTGTACATTTGGAGGCCCTTAAAATGAAGGTTTAAATCGTGGCCCAGAGCAAACTAAACACACTGCAGCCATACAGGGCATGATGGTACCTACACTGCGAAGCTGTCTGATTTGTTCCCTTTCTTCCCTTAAATGTTCCATTTTCCTCCTCATGGTGAAGCCGGGATCCACTGCACCGTAGTCCTGGCGTGAGGCACGGCTGAAAGCTGTCAAACAGCAGGGAAGTCACTCAGCAGAATTCAGATGTAAAACATTCAAAGACTAAAGCACTATAACTGTGGATCAGAACAGGAAAAAAAAACCTGCAGAACTTTTAAGAACAAATATACTTAAGCATCCTGCCAGAAAAGATGCTGCAAATGAAACGCCTTTCAAATTAAATGCAGAGATCATTTTACTTAAGTGTAAATGGATAATTAGAAAATATGGAGACTGAACTGACTTCAATATTGAGGTATCAGTATGGGACGTACAACTCCATCTGCAATTCTTCAAGAATCTCAATCTAGCATTGAAAGTATTGGCATTGTGTTTTACTTTTAATCAAGTAGAAAGCTTTTAAGCCATCCATCCCCTAAGAACAACTGTGTGCTGTTTCCCTGTTCTTTGACAGTGACTAAGTATGTAGAAAATACAGGAGTGGGGAAAAAAACTTTAAAACCCAATGCCCCTCCCACCAAAAAACCCCAAACAAATCACTCTGCAACTTGAGGAGTTTGCAGTGATTTGTTTGCCAAAGCAGCTGTCTGTGCCTTTCCCAGTACTGTGCAGTGATAAGTAAACTGAATGAACTGCTGTACTGTGACATCTGCTTACTGCCTCTTGCAGCCTGGGAAATAAACACACTGTGTTAGAGAACAACAGCTTACCTGACCTTGGTTTGAGACCAAATGGACCATGAGTGTTACTATCTGTCCTTTCATAGTCCTGTTAAAAGAGATGAAGTCAGTTTTCTTACACTTATTAAAAGAAATAACTTTCGTTCCCATCAAGATACTGTTTAAATTATTCTTGCCTAAGCAGAGTCCTTCTGCTTAACTGTAGAAGACTTTTGAAGAGGACAATATAAAATAAACTGAATGAACACAGCCTCACTACATACACATAAAACTGTCATGATGAGAAAGAAAAGCAGCACCAGATTATCTAAAATCTATTGCCAAATATTTCAAACTACTGCAAACCGTTCTGTGAACAGAGTTTAAGCCAGCTGTAAACAGATGCAATTATTCTCCCAATGTTTAGCATCAAAACATTTCTTAAGAAATATCTACTTCCAACTATGAAGGCAGGTTTTTCTCATTTCACCCTCTGAAGAGAGAAGCGCACTCAGTATCTTGGTATGTACATGAAATACCCTTGTTTCATCCCAGTGTATGCTGGGAGATGTTTTAATTCTGCTCTCAGGTCCCTTACTGACATGAGGTGCAAATGCTAATAATATTTGCTTTATTTTGAGCTAAGCAGTGCAGTGCTATCAGTGACAATCCAAGCACAGCCACCCCTGAATGAAGCTGCACCACAGAGGTGACACCTGGGACTGGGAAGGATCAAACTCCTAGAGAAGTGTCAGCACCTTTGGGCTGCTGGTGACTATGTGCCCTGAAGAACAGCCTTCCTTAGGAAGGCCCATCAAATGTGGCACACCTGACTTTTGTTTCATTGGTATTTTCATCAGGAAAGATAACGAAGACAAAGCAACGCACCTTTCCTCATACCAGACAAAAAGAACTCGAGGGGAGGTCAGAGTTGCAAAGGTAAAACGGGTTGTAATATCTGCCTCTAGTTTCTATCTCTTTTGCAATTTTTATGATGATGAAATACTTCCAATTGCAATTTCAAAGGAAACAAACAGCTTTGTATCTGCATGAAAACCTGGTGACAGTAATGAACACACAGAAATGTTTGTTGAATGAAAAACAAACCCACAAACTTGTACCTCGGACGACACAGGAGACTGTGGGGACACATTAGTATTATCACTGTCTTGCTAAAAAGAAATCAAAAAGATGAAATTATCAAAATGAAAATGATGATTGAACAAGAAAAATGAAATTATGAAATACACAAGACATGTAACATTTGTCAAGTATGCTACAAACTGGCAGCAACGAAATTTTAAAATATGTAAGGCAAGGAACCAGTGTTGGCTGTTTACGTCAACTATCAGTTTTACATCATCTCTGCTTGACAGGTGAATTAATTTTGCTATTTCCAAAGCAAGCAAACATCCTACTGCTTCCCAGCAGGTAATCGTGATCAATTCTTTTTTCAAATGAAGGAGTATAATAGTTATTTCTGCTATGGCTTTGGAATGCAAAGTTAATTTCTTCAAAAAAGAGAAGAGAATAAATTCATTTCTTAACATTTCACACAATTACTACATCTCACCTCATCATTTTCATTTCCACTTGAACTTTTTCTGGAAGACTTATACTGCAAAACACACACAATTATTACTTTAAAATGAAAGCATGGTTTTCATCTGAACTAAAAGGCTTGCTTTCACTCAGATGTTTCTTATTACTGATGAAGCTCCTGAGGAAAAAAGCCATGTTACAGAAACAAAGGAGCAAAAAAGAAACAAAGCAGAAAAGAACATGACATTTCTAGGTGAGCCAAGATCTTCAGCAGTTGAAGAGATAAGTGCATTTTAAAACTAAACACTTTTATATAATGTGAACTCTGCATGTGACGGCTGATCCAAGTGGAAAGATCTTAACAACTGTTTACACAAAGCATTATTTCTTAGAAAAAATTATGCAACCTGTGAAAGTTCCTTTTGTAATGCTTTATGTGACTAAGATTGCTTACACTTCAGGGAACTGACTTGACATCGTAAAAAAATGAAATTAAAAAAGATTAAGGTTGCCTTTAAAACTTCAAACTCTGATCACATCCTTTTATGTATTTAAGACAATGCTTTTCCCACAGGTCTGTCTGATTTGTTGTGTGTCGCCTTCATCACTGTCCCACTTCCCTGACTATGCTAAAAGTGGAGGAAATTAAGCAGAAATTGAAGGGAAAAAATGACAAAAGTGGTATTTAAAAAAATAAACGTATTTCATTGTCTACAGATCGAGTGTACTAAAAAGTATGAAAAGCTCCAAGCAGATCAAATTAAAAAGAACTTCACTATGAAATCCAAGTGTGTGGGGTGTATGTGGCCAGGCTACTCCTCTCCATGGTGTGACACTAATGCAGGCTAAGGAAGACACACCTACTGTCACTGCTTTCTCACAACACCACTGCTTCCTATTCCTTTCCAGTTTGCCATGGCAGACGGGCTGTGTTTCAGTGGTTCTTGCCTTGGGTTTGCAAATACATCTATGAAACAGTGTGTTCTGTTAGTACTCTGTCGCTGCTCTGTTTAATTCCCCCAGGACACCCGTCTGGAGCTGTATGAAATGTGATTTCAGGCACCTGCTGCCATCACAACTGACTGGTCAGTTATGAGGAGCCACTTCTGTACTGGTAGCCCAGCTCTTTAACCAAGCAAACAACTGAATTCTGGTTCACTTAGAAGTTTCTCTCCCTCTCTCCTCTGATGCTGCAGTAAAAAGTTAATTTCAGGATGAAAACCCCGGGAAGAGGATACAACTCCATCATCTCTTCAGGAAAAAAAAAAAAGAAAGGCTTCTGTAATCACAACAATGTATCTGAGCTGTCCTCCCAAGAATTTAATCTCTTTGAAGTTCCCTGGCATTTCACAAAGATGTTTGATGGCAAAGACTCAAGAAACTAATTTCCTAAGTGACAAATTTAATTTTAATTCAACCTAGCACTGCTCAGAACTCTCCTATTTCTCTACATAGCCCAAACCAAATGTTACTCAATGCTGCTAAAACTTCCCCTCAGCAGAAAGCAGACACTGGCACCTGCTGACTGAGGGTGCACACTACAGCACCAAGGGAACGGGGAAAATTTTCCTTCTGTAACACAAACTAATGCCATGAGACCCAAAAGGCACAAATCGTTCCTAGAACCATACTAAAAAAAAACCCCAAAAAACAAAAAAGACAACATGTATTTTCTTTGCATTAAAAATAAGGACGTAAATAGCTGAATAAAAATTCTTCCAAATAATAGATGGTGGAGGACCGATGACAAGATTAGTTTTTGGTTTTGCCAGAAAACAACAATGAATTACTTTCTTTTATTTAAAGGATAAACAAAATCTTTGATCTTTTTTTTCCTCTTGTTTTCCTGTAATCTCAAATTATCCTAAATACATACATATATAATTTAAAAGCATCACAACCTTTGAGGATTTACCTTAGTTTTAAAGTTTCTTTTACTCTTATTTTAAAAAAAGTGTCACCCACCCTCACTCCCCCCCATTACCTTGAAATATTCTTTTCTAATTTGTTTGCTTCTCCTTCTTTCTTCATTCTGCCAGATTACTGGCTGTGTTTCTGGCCAATGCTGCTCATCCACTGAATCCTTCTGGTTTTCCAGGGGCTATAATGGTCAGAAATACTGTTATGCAACAATTTAAACACACTTCTTGCATGCTGGCACAAATTACTATGGACTACAATTATAAATTGTTTGCCTGCCTCAATCTAGCTTTACGACCTGAAAGTTTAACAGTCTTACTAGTGATTCTGGTAGAAACCACTTATTTCTTTTCAAATTCTAAAATATATTTCACAGAAGAATCCATAAAATAATTCTTCAGAAAATAACATTTTTGAATATTGAGACTAATTTTGTAGGTAGGTTAGGAGACCACAAAGGCTGCCAGAAACACACCAGTTTCAAGTGTGGTTAGACAGAGAAAGGCTACAACCAGACAGTTTGAGGATTTGTTGGCTGCTCCTATCTAAAAGAACAAACTGGAAGAGAAATCTCTCTTTCCAAGTATTGCATTATGCAACACATACTGAGAAGACAGCTAAATTAGATTGATTCTTAAATAGTAATAAATATATATGACTGTCTACCTTAGGAAAACTGGAAGTAGACGATCTGAATGGACTCTTTCCTAGGTACCACAACATTTCTAACTGTTTCTTCTTACAAGAGTATGAGGGCATTTGAAGCAATTGTAGATTACTAATAGATTAAAATAAGAAGGTACTCTCTACAGTTTAACTGATTTTGTCATATCATGCAAGCTTCTCTTCGAGGAATGGGAAATGAAAGGCCTACATACTTCAGCCCATCTAGAAGTTGCATCTAAAAATCAATTTGAACATTATGGTATATCATAATATATATAATATAAATTTTATATATTATATAATATGATATAACAATAATATGTTATTATTCCATATAAATACCTTTATATGGAAAGACATACTAAACCCAAGAAAGTAAAATTGATGCCTCATTAGTTTCAAGACCTTAAAGCTGGTACCACATGCTTTTAAAACAAAAGGCCTCCATTGCAAACAAGTCAAACCTCCAAAGGGTTTATATTTTCCTCCACAATTAAGACATCTTCAAGAACAATAAGCAGCCACATGAATGCACACAAGTTTTCTGCCATAGAGACCAAGTCAAGGAAACAACAACAAAACCACTCAAATATAAAGCCACAACATTTACATTTGAATATTTACCTGCCAGCTGTATGGGGACACTGAGGAATTCACTTCGTTTGTTGAGATACTAAAAAGGAAGATGAAAGGCATTATGAAAGAACACTACTTTTTTGTGTACTTAAAACCAAGTTACTTGAAAACATCAAAAAAGAGTGAACCCTTAAAAAGTGGCTTTTTCAGAGCACTACAGTATTTTTTGGCCATCTGTATAAGATGTCACAATGTGGTTTAAAAGTATGATCACTTAATTAAAATCTCAAATCATATTTCACTCTCCCCTAATGTAACTTGACAATGGGTCTTGCACACTACAGTACTTTATTCAGATAAAACTTCTTTTGAATTTTGTAGCTTGTTTTGGTTTTAAGTCTCAGAACTGGCTGTTTCATTAACAAAAAAGGAAAAGGCAAATTTAATTCTCCCTGGATATCCCTACAATAAAGAAGCCTAACAGAGGCGTGCACTTGGATAGGTGACAGCAACTCGTAGAGCAGAATCTGTGGGAAGTGAGCAAGGCCTAGAAGGTTCCAAGTGACAGCTGCAGCATGAGCCACACCAGCACAGGAGCTGCGGGCAGCCAGCTGTGCAGAGCCACAGCTGCCACTGACAGGGGACACAGCCACAAGAGGACGTGACTGAAGGAGCTGTACTGGCTCAAGATGCTCCCCTGAGCTGCAGCTGAACTGCACACAGCCATTCCCAACCATCAGCACTTACAGCTTTTTTCTCCCCACACTGGGGTCTGGACATTTCCCAATTCCCTAAAGACAAGGCTTTGGGTATTTTTGATTATTGATGGTTTCTGGGCACCTTTTTTTTTTTGTGTGTGTGGGTGTTGTACTTTTCTTTTTTTTAATTCAAAGAAAAAGCTTAAGCACAGCTCCTGCAGACAGTGGATTCCTCAGTAACACACCCTCCACAAACAATAAAGGTGTTGTAGGGTGAACTCCCAGCAGCTCTTAAGAGCACTAAAGGCCTGCCAAGGAGGAGAATTTGGATGCCTCAGCACAGCTCCAGTGCCACTCTGTGTGACACAGGTAAGACACCTGCACAGCACCATCACTATGGGAGGAGGCACGACCTTCCACACTGCAACTGGAGCTCTGAAACAGAAATTAATTGATGCCATAATCAGACCTACAAGTTTGTTTCTGGATGACATCAACTTTCCTAAATGCTCAGAACAGATTTTTTTTTTTAATCTGAAAGAAGCTCAAGAATAGATTACTCTTGTAGCTTCAATTTCATCATGAGCTAAAAGCATTCTGACAGAAAATGGCAGTACTGACACAACAAACAAAAATGAAACTAATAAAAGATTGAAAGCCGTGATATATTTAAATATGTCAATACCATTTTTCAGATTCCATTGGCTGCTTTGGCCTGTTCCTTGTGTTTACTGAAACTGAATGATTAAGAAGCCTAGGGGAAAAAAAAAAAGTATTTAAAACAATTTTCTTAGAATTTGTTACTTTCACTACATCACATTTCCTGTAAATAAAAAGGTTTTGAACATTAAGTGGCATCTTCCATAAAACTAAAATGTGTGTACACATATGAAATCCAAGCCCATTCCTGCTTCCATTTAGAATCATTTCCAGCTCTTGAAGTATTTCAAGTTCTGTATTTTCTGTATTTTAAGGAAGCAAAACTTGGTGATAATTCAAACCAAAATGAAGTCTCAGCTTATTTTTCTCCCTAAATAGATACTCTTTCAACTGATCTCACACCTGTGTAAAGTCATGTTGCTCCCAACACAAAAGGCCCCACTGTTCACTAAAATTAGACGACAAAAGATAGTCAACCTAAAGCAGACCAGAAAGGACAGACTGAGCACAAGAAAGTCACTCAGGAGGGACAGATGAGAAGGTGACTGAGGAATAAACGCCACAAGTGCAAAGGAAATGCAGGTAAACAGGTGAGGTGGAAAACTGAGAAACACAGGCTAAGAACTAAATGAAAAATTTAATGCAGAATTTAATGGAAATTCCATTTTTCTAAATGGTAAAGAGCCAAAAGAGCCTAAACTTCCAGGGATTCAGAGAGGTGTTTTCATCTGGAGCAAACGGGGTGTGTGTGTGTGCACAGGAAGATGATGAGCTGTTATGGATGTTTTAAGTGTTAAATATAACCAAACTATCAGTAACACTTAAAACTAAATGTTTTCAAGTAAGCATCACCTAGAACTTAAATTCTGAACCCTTGAAGGTAGCAATATTACTCTTTTGACACTGACTTCATGTGCAGAAGTGTGATGGAAGTGTGTTTACACAGAATTATATCAAGAACTAGAATGCATTAAGAATCAGGACACAACCAACCATTCAATGGAAGAAAGTAAAGCAGTTTTTATATTTCTTTACCATTACATAGTGCAGCAGAGTCATTAACTTTAAATGATTGATGATTTTTCAATCAAACTTCTCTGATTACTGTGATAACTTGGAGCTTAGTGATCTCATTTGCAGTATAAACCTCTCATTGTGTGATCCTCAGTTTAATGGGATTATGAGAAGTAAAGCCTGTAAACCTGTAAATGTCTGTAAAAGTTAAAGCCTGTAAAAGTTAAGCCTGTAAATGTCTGCTGCACTCAGTCTGCTGTACTCATCTGCTTCCTGTATTTTGTGTTCAGAAACTAAGTTTAGAGGGGGCATCCAGAATTAATTTATCCTACAGCCCGAAAAAAGGGCAACCAAAAAAAATATTCAGAGCGTGGCTTAATAATCCAGAATATAAACTTGCTATTTTGAAGTCATTACTTCTTACAGAGAACCCCTATTTAAATTAGCTTTGTCTTCAACTGAGCAACGAAAAATTCAGTGAGACTTTGCAGCAAGCAACAACTGTTAGTAAATAAAAAATTAGACTCAGTTTGGTGCAACACTTCACCAAAACTGACACTAAATTAAATGCAATGATAGTATCTGATACAGGCTATTCCTTTTTTATATTTATTATATGAAATGCTAGGAAAAAGTATTCAAGCTAATTCTAACATAGAGATACATGTGCTTTTCAGCTACTTTTCACCATTTCTGTGCAACGTGTATTTGATTAATGACTGAGTTCATCATGAACTGAAGTTATTTAAACAAAGTATGGTCTTCTACTTCCTAAAACAAAACCAGTAATATTTGAAAGTTCCTGTTTAAAAACTGAATATGGATGGGGAAGTAACAGCAAGTTCAGTATCTGACATGTTACAAACCCAGTTACTGAAATCTCAGTTTCCTGTGGAATAATGAACTTGAAAGCTTTTAACTAAAGAAAACAGTGAAGAAAATTAATCTGAATTTTCTAAATTGCAGACAATTGGCAAAATAATTTGTTCAGCTGGAAGGGGGTCAGGGGGAATCACTGCAGGCACGTTAATTACTGTCTTCCAGAAAATACAATGCAAAGCAGAGTATGTAACATGAAAGTAGAAACAGTTCCAGTTCAGAAGTTACACTCAAGTGTGGTGTTGATGGTCCAACAATTTCAGAACTGTTGCCATTCATACTGTTACTCATTAAATCCAAACCTTTTACAGTACAGGTCAATTATCGGGCCAAATACTGACGATCTGACTGATTTGTGGACAAAGAACTTGCACAGGACACCTGTGCTAGAACTGTGATAATTTCCTACCTATGACTCCTACAAATCACACCAATTCTGTTGTTACAAGGTAGCACACAAACTAATCCTCTGAAAGGCTTCTACAACTCACACAATGTTTAAGATCTAAATGACTCAACACCACATATTAATATATTCTACTTCAACATCTACTCCAAAGTGCTTGACCAGATGAGAGAAAAAGGCAACGGCAAGACCAAAAATACTCTTGGAAAATATTTTCTCAAGTTTCAGGATTTAAAGAGTGGAATCTCTTCTCAGCCACTTATACTCTCAGATTTTGTGCAAACATAGCAATGATTAACAGACACAAATGAAGTGAACAATGATAGTGTAATTTTAAGGTTAGCTATCTTCAATTTTAGAAAAGCAAGTACTACCTTAAATCTCTAAAAGTTAAAAAGACACTAGAAATCCTGTGCAGTGAGACAAAGATGATTTATTTTCAACTCATTGCAGAGCAGTGCACTGACTTCACCCCGGTTCTGCTTTGTGACTGAAGCTGTGCTCTTCTGGATTTCGATAGTTTTAGAAAACCACTGCTGCCAGGTAAGAACCCAGACTTAATCTGGATGCAAATTCAAACAGGCTTCACTGGAACCAGTGAAAATTATTTAAGCTAAACCCCACTGTCTTTTGAAAAAGATGAGGAGTATCCAGAATAAGTTACAGAGCTGCCATTTATAGGGTAACCAAGTCTGAAATCAATTCATTCAACACCTACATGTTTGAGTATGGTCTACACTATACTCCAATTTTGATGCTACTGGTGAGTTTTGCAGATTACAAATACTTCCACCATGGGTCAAATGCAAAACCAATTATCTCTGGTAATGCTAACTTGAAAACGATCACTTTAAAACCAAAGCCTCAAACAAACAACACAAAAACACCAAACAAACAAAACCCCAAACAATTAAAAGCATCACTTTGCCTGAGGTATTATATGTGGGATTGTATATTTGAAGAAAAGCTTTTATGTTTGGACTCAAAGTGTTCTTTGGAGAATTGCCTAATTAAATATTTTTCTTAATTAATATTTCATCCTAAAGAATGTACTGCAAACTGGTTTTGATAACAAAACATCTCAGGCTGACTCAGCCAATCCCTTTAACTCTGTTTTCATTCGAGGAATGGCCGAGAGCCTTTCTTTTGTCCACATTTGAACTCTTTATACCTTGATGCACGTCCTGCTGCCCTGGTCCTCTGGAAGAGCTTTTCACTGAATGAAGTCCTATAGCTTAGTGGCCTTCGTCTGTGGTCACATTTCATGCACACCAAAGCCAAAGACGGGAGGAGGAAGCAGGACAGGTTGATGGGAGAGGACAGGGAAGTCGTTAGCATAGCAAGCAAAAGGAGAGGAGACTGCATAATATTGCAAAAACATACACTGAACAAACAGAAGCGTGATTAGTAAGGAATTATTTTGTGATGCTTAACTTCCCGGAGGGTTCTGTTCACTGATTGACCATATTTTCCACAAATAAGCACAGAAGTATCTTCACTAAATACTAAATAATATTCTTACTGCTGGTTATTCAAAATATTCAAAATCAGGGCTAAATTCTCTATTAGAGCTAATTCTGAGCTCATGTACCTAAAGATACATAAACAAACTTTAAAGCACAAATGCTGAACTAAGAAGTAAAACTTAAGAACTATTAAGATTGCACATCTGCATAAATCAAGACAAAGCAGAACAACTAGCAAGACCACTGCATTAAGACACAACAACATATGACAAGTAAAATTCAAGTTGCAGTGCTTCAGAACAGGAGTGGCTTGGCATTTCAGATGATTAGATAACCAGGAAATACATAGAGCCTCATGCAACATAAATAGCCATCATATAAAAACCTAATATAAGAAAAACACCCTCATTCTCTCTTCCTTAATAGGAGAAAATTATGCATTCTTGGTCTTATTTGCAGTACTTTTGGTACTGAGAATACACTAGAATTAAGATTTCATTCTTATTTTTCCCCTCCCTGTGAACATCAATTCTTGAATGCAAGGCTTGGCGTTCTAAGCAAAACCTATTTTATCTTTCACACACGCACACTATTGTTTTTATATTTACCTAATATAAAATGCTGGTGAATTTCTAAGACCCTGCCATTCATAGTGTTGGGATCTCAGTTTCTCTGAGGGCTCCACATGCATTTCAACCATATTAAAAGCAAAGTAGCAGAGTCTCATAATTACACAGAAATATGAAAGAAAAGCCAATAGTATTTAAGTTGGTATGAACTTACATCCATTAGTGTGGGATACTGAATGAGTGTTAGGAACCATTTTAGTAAATGAACTACTATTAAATACAACTTTCAGCTCTCAGAGGAGCTTACTCTCCAAGCACCTTACAGCATTTGCCTGCTTGGTAAAGGAACAGAACAGAAACTGCTCCTACACCAGCCTGGCCATTTCTGTGTGACTCCAGATATTCTTTCCTGTTGATTTTACACAGCTGCCAACTTGTTCTATTACACCCCTTTAATCTGCTGCTTGTTCCATGGCTCCTTTTCAATAATTGCTCTATTGAGATGGCCACAATGAAGCAGAGAAGGGCAGGCAGTTGAAATGATTTATTTTTATACAGAGGTATTATCATTTGACAGAATAATGTTCAAACAAATTTCCCCTTCAGTCCACAGGATATTGACTGAAGGAAGTACCAGCTTAATTAGCTTGTATCTGAATAAAAATAACCAGTCACTAACAAACTGCAGGGAGGTTGTGGAATTCAGACAAGAAACACAGGACAGGTACCTTGGCAGAATCTGACACTTCACCCTTCAGCAGTTGGACAAAACTGCTCTCAAAATAAGGTGTCAAAAGCTTTCGGGTGTAAGAGATGTCAAAGAATAAATTAGTTGCAACAGAAGTTACCTTAACTAATATTGTTATACCTGTGTTTTTGTTCTTGCTGCAACAACTGAGCTGCTATTTTTCTCAAGTCAGTCACCTCTTTGAGTTCATCATCATCTTCAGCCAGCAGCTGCTCTTTCTGAAGGCTGAAAAATTAAACATCAGTGACGTGACTTCAGTGAAGCAAGGCACAGAAATGGCTCATGATGGCAGTAACTAAGCAGTGCTTCCTGTAAGCTCATCCTCTGTCCAAGAGGAACACTCTGTTCAATATGAGAATTCTTTCCTCCACATGCAAGGAGCTTAAAAAACCCCACTATCACCCCCACCACCACCAGTAAAACCTACCCAAAAAAGACCAAGAAGATCTACCTTTTTTCATCTCCCCAGTCCTCATTTTGTTCTATTTTCTGGGATTTCTCAGGATGTTTTCCCCGTTCCTTCAACGAAATGGGAAAAAAAAGAAGTTAGAAATTAATTAAGGGGAAAAAAATTAAATCAAGGCTACTGAACAGTTTTTCTTTTGTCAGTCTCTGGTACCTTGACCCAGGAGAGCAGGGGGCCAGTGTGTGCATCTCCCTGCTCAGGAAGAGCTCCCTCCTCTGCGTTGGGATCAATGTAGTCAAACGCCTCCTGGTCTAGGGAGGATTTATGAACAACAGGAAAGATTTCAGAACAGTTCTCTTGACTAAACGTTATTCCTGAGAGAAATAAGTGCTTATGAAAAATGTCACATAAAGATAAAACGTAGAAATTGTGCCTTCTTAAGCTAGAAATAATCTTTTTTTTTTCTTTTTTCTCAAGCCTTTTCTGCTTGTGATTATGACATTGTTTTCTGAACTGATGAAAATACAACACCAAAACACGATCCTGTAATTTTGTGCCATTTTCTTACATTAGATTACCTAAGCAAAGTATCTCTGTTACCTAAAATGCCAAATGCACAACTGGTATTACCTTTCTGTGGATCGAGTTTACTTCCTGTTCCGTGACTGTCGTTCCTCAATGTCTGTTCCCTTGTTGACTCTGACACCTGGGAGTGAAGGCTGATTGTATCATCATCAGATGGCTGCAAAGACACTCACATTTAGTCCACAATGACATGGAAATGGTATTATTAGATGATTTCCTACATTCCCATCATATCACATTAATCAGAATCAACCTTATCCAGAAAAGTTAAAGAAATACATAAATAATTTGTGTCTGATATGGCAGTCAAAGGGCTTAAACTCAACTATACACATACTAAAAGAATATTAAATGCAAGTTACTGAGGTATTTCTCAAATGATATACAATACAAAGGAAAAAGTTCCAAAAGATCAGAAATTACAAATTCAATAGTGAAAAAATACTCACTTCTGTAGTGGATAACCTTTTATCCCCATTATCACTCCCAATGCCAGAGTCTGGTCCATGGTTCTTATTGGGATAAAAGTCCTCCATGCTACAGTAAGAAAAATGACACAAAAAAAAAAAATCCCACACAAGAACGAAAGAAACAGTTCACTTTCCATAAACATCCTTTTCAAACTATGTTCTCTGCACTCAAAAACCCCAGTACTCACCTGTCTGTCAGGGGCTGGGAGGGGATTCGTTTACCTAACGATGGAAGATCCAAAGAATCCGGTTTTTTGTCTATTCTGAGGCACGCCTGAATACTGAGGAATTTAAATATATGTACTTTGCCCTTTAAACAGATCTGTTGGGAAACACAGCAGCGAGAAGAAGCCTTAATTACACCTTAATTAGCATGTGTGCTGAGAATATACCCCAAGAAATACCTGCTGCACTGCATTTACAGCCACAACACCCCAAAAGGAGAAATACAAGAAATGCAGCTTAAAAAAATGAAAACTTGATTGGTGTAACTTAAAACAGCTCCCTGTAAGATCCTGATGCAAATTCCTGTACTTGTGTGCAGAAAAAAAATTCTGTATTTAATACTAACCTGTGCTGGTGGAATCTGCATTGGATTGTTATCCAAAACTATCACTTGTAAGTGACGTAACTTTCTGTAACAAATGGGAATTTCTGTAATTTTATTACAAGAAAAATCCAGCTTTACCAAGGGAAGGTCTCCTAATTCTGCATTCAGGAGAAAAAAGCAAACAAACAAACAAAAAAAAAGAATCAGTTATCTTCTTAACACTTTACCTAATTTGCCTAGATCAATGGAAAGAAGATGAGTAGCTCACCATCTGGCAACATATGGAGATTATTTCTTCTTATGTTCAATTCTCTAAGTGACTGCAATTTTCCTATTTGCTGGGGAAGAACTTGAAGTTCATTACAGCTAATATCCTAAGAGAGATATAATTAATAAATCAAGTGAACATCTTAAATGAAATTACACAGAGGAATACTGCAATCAAAACTATTATAAAGCACACTATTAAAAGAAATCTAAGAAAAGAAATCCAACTATCTTAAATTTTCCATGGAGAAGATGTATCATACCAGATCTTGCTGGTTTTTAAAGTATTTAGTGATTCCAGAAATTCAATCCAAGAAGTTAAATCAATGAATGATGAGATACTGGGTTTGAAATGAATACTGCAGCTTAGGAATCAGGAGTTCCTGGTGTAGCTCCCAGATCTGCCAAAAACTTCTTGTGCTATTGCTGCCAATTGACTGGCATTCTGCTCCTCTTCTAAAAATTCTTTTTTATTAATAAACCTCGAACCAACCCATAAAACTAAAAAATGCACAACAGCAACAGCAGGCTCCCCAGCTTTTTGGATACAAGCACTAGAGGGTGACAAAGCTGCACTGAGTGAGCACAGACTGCAGCTATTTCTGACAGTAATTTAATATGAATTCATGTAGACCAGAGTGATTAAAGAATTACACAGAATCTTTCCAGCCTTCTTGTGTTCTAAACACGGATATCACAGGTACTGGAATGAAACTCTCTCTACTCTGTCCTCAGTGATCATCAAGCATACATTCTGGGTTTAACAACCTTAAAAAAGAAACCAAAAATATCAATAAAACACAGAAACTGAATCTAAATGTTGTAGATATATTTTTTTAATATTAATAATTTATTATATTGCATATATAATACACATGGTGCTTATAAGTGTACTTACTACAAAGATTCACAGTTGCACTTACCAACTCCATCAGGTCTCTCAACTTTCCAATTTCTTCTGGAATGGAGACCAGCTTGTTATTGCTGACAACCAGAACTTTCAGTGGAAGATCAAACAGGTATTTTGGCAACGTTGACAAAAGATTTCGACTTGAAAGCAAGAAAAAAAGACAAGCAAGGCTGGATTATCAAATCTTCTTTATGAATATTGTACAACTTTCCTCCCATCCCAGATGACTTTCTCCACTATTTACAATTTCATCTACAATGTCGATCAAGAATTTCTCATCGGATACAACCAATTTCAGGTATGTGAATTTTAGGTGCCCATTTCACAGGACAGAATCTAATACCAAAATGCACAGAGAAATCTGTTAAAAGAAATAATGTTTGCCACTTGCTTTGATCCTGCTGGTGCCTTCAGAAGAACCACCTGATCTGACAGTCTGCCAGGCCACAACTTTATATAATGCCATTGCTTCTCATTCCGTATTGTTGTGTCCCTCCTGAACCACCACAAAAACCCCTAAACATTTAATTATTTTGCTGAGCAATAGACTGGAAAGGAAGCCTTGATAAAAATCTATTTCTTCTGTGTGTATTATTTTCCAGCTGCATGCATGTATAGCTGCTTTGTGCACATGAAACACACCGTGACACTACTGGATTTAAATCTACACTGAAAAACGACCCACACTGAGGGACTTCCACTGCCAGAAGCACATAAAATGTTTCTAAATAAGGGAAATTTTTAAAAGCCATAGGAAAACAAGCTTGTTCAGATGTGATACGAAAGCAATTATTTTCATGTATAAATTAAAAAAATAAAAATCTGTTGATTTTGATTTAGGTAGAGCCAGCTCTATTTTTGACAAAAAAGTTACTTTTAAGTGCTGATCCTTGGGTTCATACTACATTAAGAAAAATACCTGAAATTTTAGTGCTTGATTGATATGTATTCAGAGCACTGTTTCCATAATCTAAAAATCTTGGGGTTTTTTTAATATTTTCTCCATGATTACAGTTTACAGAACTGCAACATTACGCCATAAAATGAAATTTCTAACAGTACCTTTATAAAAGCAATGCATTCATTCTGTTAAATTCTAGGTGAACAATATAGCTAAGTTATTTATATAGGCATGCATTAAGTCTATTTCTATGTTGCATTTCAGGCAGATATGCCAAGCTTTTTTTGGTTGAAGGCGTGAGAAGCAAAAAATATAATGTGGAAGTAAACTTTTTTTGAACTGACTATAAAAACGTGGCAATGCAGCAGTCAGTCATTCATGTTGCTTACGTAGATTTCCTCCGCTTTTTCAGCTTTGGGGGTTTTTTAGGAGCTGCCTGCTTTACTATGAAATCCACAACACATTTCTTCCACCATCTGAAGCCCAAATTAGAATGAGAGAGTGGTTTTCTCCTGTAACAAAGCACCTGAGCTAGGAAGGCAGGATTTGAGCCTGTTCTCCAATGCCACAGACCACATGTCCCTGCAGTGCAAAATCAGCCCCTGGACAGGAGCTCGGGAATGAGGACAAAGCACAGATTGGCAAAGCATCATCAGGAGAGTTGACTCTTGAAAGAAGAGTTAGAACCACACAGCATTTCTGTGGGAAGGAATATATTCAGCACCTCCAACACCACCAAGAGAGAAATGGGCTGCTGCTGAAGAAAGGCCATATTTCTTTCAGGAAATGCTGTGGTTTTGTGTCATATTAATCCTCTTTAAAATTGTGACAGAGCACATGACATATGAATTAGTACCATAAGAACTGGTATTTGCAGATTTGGAGACACAGTAGGTTTTGGGGATTTAAACAGCTCTAAACTGAGAGAATTGGTTTGGGTTTGATGCAGCCAAAATCAGAATCAAGGGGTATTGTGGAAAACAGGTTCAGGAGAGGTTTCTGGATTCCCTCTCCTTCCAGAGCTCATATCCATCCTCTGTTCCGGTGAGAAAATCCAACCATGTGTTTTCCAAGTTCAAAAAGAGCAGTACAGCAGTGCATGTAAAACATGTGCTAAATGAGCAGGACTTTCTGTCCACAGTAATTTAACCCCTTGATAGAGGCAAATTTTTATAGCTGTAGTTTCGGGACACTGTCTGTCTACACAACTTCAGAAACAAAGAAAACTCTGCAAACACAATGGCCTGATGAAGCAAAACTCCAACTCTCTAAGGAGATAAGTTACATAAAGACCAAAATCAACCACCATTACTCACCTAATGTTAAGGTAGGTAAGCATTTGCAGGTTTTTAATAGATTCTGGAATGGATTTGATGCAGTTGTGATACAAATTTAAAGTTTCCAGTGGTGCAAACAGCCAGACATCAGGAGGAATTTCAGTAAATCTGTTCTTTGAAAGATCTAGAAGCAAACAGGAAAAAAAAATTCCTTTTTTAGTCAAGACTTTCCCTGCAGTAAGAGGAGATAAAAGTACCCACTGTTATTCTTGTCATGCTCCTAAAAATTAAGGTGTTGCAAGAAGTGTAAAATAATTCAGTTTTACCAGATGCTACTGCATATAATTAATACACAAAAGAGCCTTAAAATACTGAAAGATTATTGCTCAATATGCAATTACAACAGAAAGCAGAAGAGTGACAGGAATTCAAAAATACATTTCCTACTACACAGTTACAGCTACAATGACAACGAATATCAATTATGATTGTCCCTCCTCTATCAAGCCTTTGTTCTGTGCAATTCTTGGGTTTCTTCCCCTCCAACTCCAGGCACAACAGTAAATCAAGGTACAAACCCAATGTTATTTCTCCTGTTTTATACATTAGAATTCAATGTCACGGTACAATGTATCTGCAATGTTAAAGCCAAGCTCCCAAAAGGCCCTTACACAGTATCTGACATTCTCCAGCTACACATTTGTAACTTGACTGAAAAGAGGATAAAGTTGCAAAAACCAATGCCACGAGTATTTACCTATAAAAGTCAAGGTGTGATTTAGCCTGGCCTAAAAGCAGAAAGAGGAGATATCTTTGACCGTGGAAACACAATTCTTGAGCTAGAGTTATTGTGACAATGCGTGACTGCATTATGCAAATCTGCATAGGAGATATGATAGAACGGAGCATTACCAACATGCACAGCACTTCTGACTATATGAAACCTTGAAAAGAACCAGAAAATACAAATGAAATGTGACCCAAGAATCCTGGAAATTATCAGCTAAACTACCAAAAGCTATGCCCATCAGAAGTCCACCAAACTACCTCGGAAGAAAGAGAGATTTACTTGAGAACTGCCTAATCTTCTGAAAGGAACTCTGCTTGCCAACCCCAGACATTTCAAAAGGATGTGGTTTCTCAGAAATGCTGAACAAACTCTTTTAACAGAGAAGTAATACAGACCCCTTGCTATTTCAAGCTTTAGTTCTCAGTTTTTAACACTCACATGGAATAACTGTTTCTGCTTAGCTCCCATCGCATCATCACAGAACGAGCAGTTCTGCAAAAAGCGTAGGAAAGGGCTGGAAAGTTGGCCCCAAGTCGTTGTCAGGCTCAAAGAGAGCTCAACAACCTGAAATTAACTGGCAAAGCACTGGAATCACCAAGCTGGCAAAGAGGATAGAATGTGCCTTCAGGGAGTGCACAGACAGCACCCAGCCGGAGGGACAGGATGGGATGTGAGGCAGGATCTCCTCTGGCAGACACCCAGTTTGAAGGAAGGCCCACCAAAGGATCCCTGCTCACACCAGGGCGAGCTGCAGGACAGAAGGGCAGGGGAAAGCTGTGCAGAGAACACCCCGCAGTGCTGAGCAGAGGAATTGGCCTCCACAGTGACCAGCAAACAAAATGGACTGAGTGGTACAATGAAACAGCATCTTCCTGTGGAGTTAGCTTTGACAGGAGCTTTAACTTTACTTCTTTAAGTCTACAATATGTGAAATTTTGTGTGCTATCTGGCTGTCACTCCGTTATTTCTAAAAAACATTCTCAAGCTGAAATATCACAAAGTCTTCCTATATAAATCAAGGTACCACTGCTGATGCAGAATTCTGGAAACTCTACCTGCAAGAGGCAGAAAAATATGTTCCCAGGTTGAAAGAGTGGCATTCCTAATGAACTGTGAGAAAAATGGAATAAAGTTAACTAAAACTGAGTATCTCAACAAAACCTAAAAAGCTTATTTAAAAAATGAGCATGCATGAGAAAGTTTTCACAACCAGTGAAGCTCATTTTCTGTTTTCTACTACATCAGTTTTCAAAATGTTACAGAAAAATGACAGCTTTCACATGAAAGTTTTCTGCCAAACCCTTCTTAAACAAAGGCTCTCTTGTTCTAATATCCAGCAGAATGCAACACCTGCATGCAGAAGAGATGCCCAAAGTTTTATTGCTGGCCCAGTTCTACAACCTCTACCACATGCTGAAGTCTTAGATACAACCCCATCCTGAAAAATTCCAGCTTTAAGCTTCTTCCTGATTTGGTTTTATCAGCAGCTGGAAAAGGTGACTGAAGGCTGGTACAAAGATCTAGTCCACGTAAGAGAAGAATCCCACCCTACAGTCGCTGGTGCCAGGAGCAGCACTGTAGGCTACATCTGAAGGATAAGACTCAAGGGCACCACAAAAATTTTGCCGCTGCATTTGCTTAGAGCCCCACCTCAACCACACATCTTGCAAAGTCTCAGGTTAAAAACAGCTTTGCTAGTTCTTCAACAGAAATGAAATCTAGAGGAAGGCCAGACAATAAGCAGAGGCTGCTCCAACTCTGCTCCGGATGAGTGGACCAGGGTGGAATTCTCCACAGGGAACACAACCCAGCTGTGGCTTCCAGCCTGGCTGACACAAATCACACCAGCACAGTCTGGCCCTCGGTGTGCCCGCGTACAGACCCCACACAGCTGCACATCAACATACACACCAAAGTCACTTCATTTGTGTTTTACTGCAGAAACCACTTCTCTGGAAGAAATGTCTTTGAAGATGCTGCAGGGCAAGGATTACACTTTTTTATTATGAAACCCAGAAATTCTATTAAAATAGGAAATGACACTTGCTATCTCTCAACAATAAAATAAAAAATGTAAATAAAGAGGTGGGAGATAGCACGACTTCTATTCCAAGCAAATTTTCATTCCATCATTGCTAAAGAGCATTAGAATAGCTCCAGGGGTTGGTTCAGATTTTTATGAAGAGAAAGATTTGAGTATCTATAGTTTTCCACAATATTCTGATACTGAATCTACTTGCAGCTTTTTAAAAACAAGTAAAGCTACTTTTATCCAAACTAAAGAACGATTTCTACTTCAAAAATGTTTCCATAACAAGCAAGAAGTTATGAGATAGTACTGTCTAGTGTGGTAAATGAAATGTAGATGTGAAACTCAGGCAATTTAGGTACTTTTCAAAGACTAATAATACAACAGGTGACCAAGAAAATACAGTCTGAAAAAAGGAAGAAACTTGAGGAATAAAAGTGCTCCTCTATAAACAAGACAGCTTCCATCTCACTTGAAATGAAAGCAGGCTGCTAGCACTTGAGAACGGCTTTGCCAGGGTTAATAGACTGGAGCAGCGAGGAAAGCTGCTAAATGCAGAACCACAGATGATTTAGGTTGACAACTCCTCTACAAATGAGGTTATAGGAATCCTTTGCTTCACCAGTGTAGACTGGAAAACTCCCAGTGGGAGTGTTATGTGAGGACTCAACAGGAGACTGACCATGCCTGCTCACGGGTCCCGGGTATTTCAATAAACCATCTCTGCAGGAACAATGAGAGGGAGAAGCACACTGTTACTAAGGTTAACTTTGAAAGAAGAACTAGAAAAATATGAAGAAGTCGATTGCCCTTCGGTTTTTTCCACCGAAAAAGTCTTTAGTTACCGTAAGACAGTGATTAAAAAACAATATACAGAAAGATCAAAATGAAAGAACTTCAGGAAACCAGTCTGGAAGGGAAGCTATAAGAAGTGAGAAGTTAATTTGTATGAATTTAAGCCATGTTCAAGAGGGAGAACAAAAAGCTCAAGCTGCCAGGTTAGAGCAGAGTGCAGCCAGGTATTTGAGCAGCATCAACATCACATTTGCCTTGGTTTTGCACTTCTCCCTGAGGATGCAGCACTGCTTCCCATCGGGAATATGCTGATACAACAGACTGGCCTTTCATTTAAACCAGTACAATCCCTTTTATATTCACACACTATATACACTACACGTTGAATTTGAAATGCAAGGCTCAATAGGACATTTACACTTGAACCTCATCTTCAGACTGTCATATTTTTCATAAAAATATGTTGCTGATCCAGGATATTGGTGTTAGGTTTTGTTTGCTCCAAAACAGTATTAAGGAAGTAGATCATAAAACCCTCAAAAGCCCAGAACTGTTCTCCCAACTCATCACAAATAAGATTTTCCTAGCTAGTTTTTCTTAGGCTTCAGCCTAAGCCGATCAAAGTCTAAGAACTGTTGTAACTGTAAAATTAGTCCCAGAAGATAAGAGATGCTTAAAAACAAGTGTTCAGACCTGATCCCAAGATACTCTCTTAGTCAATCTAAACATAAATTTGAGATCACCACACAGAACATGGGTAAAACTCATTTGTCTGTCAGATGCAAGAAGATTCTTGATGAGCTGAGAAGAAAAAAGTAGCCTCAGACACTACAGAAACACCTGCATGTGGAACCTCCAGGAGGCACGAACTGTCAATGCCCACAAACCACTGACTGAAGAAAGTTTTGCTACAACAACAATGAAATGGGTTTGTTCATGCGAAGTTCTATTTCTGTGGTTAGTCACAGCAGACAGATCTCTTCCTGCCTTGAACAGTTTCTCACACTGGAGAAGGAGCTTCAGGAGAAAGGAACTCTTAAGCTTCCCAAGCTCACCTCAAATGGGAAGTCCCTCTAGCATTTCCCTCAAAATCTACACATCCACTTGTAGTTTCACAGTTCCAATCAATGCATGACTAGTGTTGGTAAACACAGAATTGCTTTAAAGTTTTCCCTTCAAAGGAAAAAGAAAATTGGATAATTAAATAATAAATATCAGAATTCTTCAGACTTATGTTGCAAAGTGAAGTACTGAGCAATTAAAATACATGCAGATGTAGAATAATTCCCATTGATACAAACAACAGCCATTACAGTTGCAAAGGAGACCAAAAATTTCAAACTTACTGGAAAGAATATTCAAGGATTACAGCGCCATACATCTATAAATCCATGTAACTGTGAATTTCACACACAAATCAACATTTGCTCTCCAACATTAAGAGCAATGGTGAAGGACAACACAAACTGAGCACTCACCAGCTCTTAAGCAGAGTAAGGAAGCTGAGAACACCTGGCAAAACCCTGCAGCTCTCAGGAAACTAAACTGACCACAAACTGTCCAGGAAAGCTATGTACATTTGCAATCTATTCTTAAAAGCTTATGTAGCAATATTTAATTTGATTTTTATCTGTTGTGTACACTCAAGTCAAGTAGAAGCAGTCTGTCTTCTGTTTAAAAGAAAGGAAAAATGCTCCCAGGACTAGAGGTGGCTACAAGCAGCTTTTATCAGCTGAGTGTTTGACAGCATGGAACAGCTTCTGGTTTTGTGAAAAGGTATTGCAAACAGATATCAAAATGGCACTTGGATTCTAAACCCAACAACTGAAGATGTAGGAAATATCTGCTTCATGGTTATCCCCACCCCTACGTTTGCTGACAGACTTGATCTGTGCCATTAAAATGACAAACAAACTGTACACAACCACATAACTGAGGTTTCTCATCAATTACAGAGGAACCAGAAATTCCATTTGACAGGTTCTGAGTTCTTGGCTTTTCATGCTAATCAGCACTTCTGAAGAAAAATAAAATCCTTTTTAAAAATACACTTTTAGAGACTTCTTACTACTTTAGAGACTTCAGTAAAAAATAAAACGCCTTGTCAGACTGAACCACAGTTGTTCCACATGAAGGAAATGTTTTTGTAACTGGAATAGACCAATGGTTGCCTCTCACACTTCTGCCACCAGGGAGAAAGAACTGAGATCCAGCACACTGCTCTGAAATCCAAGCAGCCTTAAGGAACCCACTAACCCAGCCCATCCTACACTGGGTGCACCTACACTCAACGTGTCTAAACTGGTCGTTTGGTCCAAGCAATTATTGTTTTCCATGTAAGCTGCCTCTGCTCACCACACATTGGTTCAGGTATGTGAGGTTTGTCCTGAAATCTGTACCAGTAGAAAACTAGACCAGAAGCTCTGGTGTAAAGGTTGAAACAACTGGGGAGGGGATGCTGGGGCTGACCTGCTGCACAGCAATGCCAGTGCTGTCCACACAAATCAGATTTGTTACTTGAGGTGCAAGAAGAACACTTGAGAGGCCACTGATCATTTGTTTCAGAGTAGTCCAAGCCTGGGTGCTCAGGGGAACACCAACTATTAAAACTTCTTACTATGTATACATTTTAGCAAAGAAAGGAATTAGTGTTCATTGGCTACAAGTTACATAGTTCTCTTAATAATCAGTATCCTCTCTTACATTGGCTAATGACCTCTCTCACTTCTCACGTCCATGTGCCCAGTCTCTCTTCTTTTGGGTCAGTGCATTTCCTGGGTTGGAGGCCCATCAGTCACTGCTGTGATCTCCCTGTCAGAATTACCTTTTATCCACTCAGAACTGATTCAGCAGAGATGCTGAGTTGGATTTTTAGGCTTCATCCTTATCTCGGGAGTTCTGCCAACTGTCCTTGAGTCCTGGAAATCCTGCACTCCCTGTGCTCACTATCAGTGTTCATCCCTCTTCCCAAGCCTTGTGAACAGCCCCCACATCTGAGATCACTGAAGCCTGTCAAGCCCTAAATCTTAACAAGGCAATTCTTAAACCAGTAATTTGGTTTTTTTAACACCTGGACATCACTTAGGGTTTACCTGTTAGTTCCTATTTGTTTCACAGATTAAATTTTCCTCCTTGCTGAGTAGGCTGGAAAGTATACAAAGATCAAAGAACGTATTTTCTCAAGAAAATTTTACATATTCCACATTTTGCAACATGAGGATGAACTCAACAGGTGAGTTCAGGGAATTCTTCACCACGTTGCAACATTAGAAAGATCCAGACATTTCCAACACAAGCTAACACAGTGCTCTAACTCTGGAGAGTGTTCAGCTATTTTAGCTCAGCATGATTTAAATGGAAAATAAAGAACACAATCACCAGGATCACTCCCCAGTCTGGCACATGAAGGTGTAAATTCACATGTCAAAAGGACATAATCCATTACTTCATGTCAAGGATTATCTTCCTCTCCACTACTAGAAGTGTCTTGGTTCCACAAATCTTTCAGAGTTTGAACCGGTAAGCAGAAAATCCCACTGGAAGCTTTTTTGTTTTGGCACTTCAGTATTTAGTCTAGAGTAAAATTGTTAAAATGCTTTACTACCAGAAAGAATGAAATGTATTTTCTTGACAAGTCAGCAAGACTTCTTAAGCTGGCACATCACAGCACAGGGTATCTCTCTCCCAGCTAAACTCATCATCACTTACCAGTTTAATTCTGACAATTTCCTCTTTGGGTTCAAAACTTTATAATTCCAACTTTCTGTTTCACAGACAAGTAATATAAGGGAAAGTAATCCTCATGTGGCAATGAAGCAAAACCTGGGTTTTTTAAGGGATACGTCAAATATACACAAAATTCCCAAGACTTCCACCAGCCTCTGTATGCTCAGTAACACACATCCAAGCCCTGTCCTGACCAGTTTACAATCTCAGCAGACATGAGACAAGCTACAACCAACCTGCAGTAATCAGTGCTTACTACATGTCTTATCTTTTGTGCAGATAAAATGGCTTGTCACTGGATAAACTAGGCAGAAACATTTCTGAAGTAAACCAAACTGCTGGAAGACAAAGAACACTGGAGAACAAGGCGAGTGGAGAATGAGGCAATTCCACTAAGATGGAAGCAGAAAAAACCCTGAAGAAACTGGGTAAACCAGCACTGAACAGGGTCTAGCAACAACTCCAGCATGTTCTCCTGAACCTGGAGGCCCCTGCTGCAACTTCAGCCTCTGCTCTTACTGGCTGGTGCCTCCCCCTGACTCCGTCCTGCTCATGCCAAACCTCAGGGTAGTGTTTAAGAGCAGCTGCAGCCCCTTCTATTGCTTACAAATAATTCTATAGTATCTCTCATTAGTGCAAGGAACAACTGGAAGCAAACACTCCCAGAAAGCTTCTGGCTCCAGGTCAGTCATGAACAGAACAAGTTCCCCTCACTACATCCTGGTTCCACCTGTGGGAAGGGAGCTGAACTGTTTGGCTGAACACCCAGATCAATGCTCGGGGATCTGCTCCTGCTGCTCAGCCACCAGTGAACCCCAGCCCACGGTTCCTTCAAGCCCTTTAATACACAACCCTTTTTTCAGAAGTCATACACTGACACTCGGAAACACATCTGTGATAATCACGTGCCAAGCATGAAACTATTTTAGTTCTGTACCAGGGAATAAGACTTTATTTTTTATTTTCACCTGCAGAGTGTGACCTCCTCTAGCCCTGTCAGCACAGTCTCCCAGCAAGTGGCAAACAATCCCAGGCTGGAGGAACAATGAACATCAGACTGTTGGAGAGCCACAGAAAAGCAGAGAACTCAAAAGTCTCTTCCCACTGTCATTCCACTCTTTTATCACAGACACAAAAAAAAGTATCGAATCACTCCACATTTTCTGTGGAACTCCAGCCTTCAGCCCTGATTTAGTTCCCTTTTTGCTAAGGACAGATTTCAGCATTAAATGCCAGCCTTGCTGGGAGTATGAGTATGTACTTTTGAATCAGCTCCAACCAAGCAGCACAAATGAAATGGGAGAACACACTTCACCAAAGAGTATCTCAAGGAGCAAAAGCTACTCCATTTTTCTTTATCACACAAGGTTTTGCAATACAATTCACAACCTAAATTATCTGCCTCCTCTGCAAATAATCAATAATGAATAGAAACATCTATCAAAAAAAGTTCCTCAGTTGATGAAACACAGAAATATTACAGACATTAGATGTTGGATATTACAAACCACAAAAACAGTCAATGCAATGGCAAATTTAATTTTGATGGATGAAAACATCAGGAAGTCAAAAAAAGAACACACTGCATGTTTTTTGTAGGTCAGTATTTCAGAAAAGGCTGTAACACTAAATTTATTGGGGGGGGGTTAATATTAAATTAAGATATAAGTGGTATTCTTCACAACACAATCATTTTAGGCAGGCAAATAGTAATAAGCAGCTCCTTTAACTTCAAGTCACTGAACTGAACTTGCCCATCACACCAAGTGGCCTTAACAAGGATCCTTTATAGTGGCCCTCAGCAAGAAAGCCTCACGCACACAGAGCTCATTTCCGCTTTGCTCAAACACTGCCCAGGCTGTGAGAACACTGCAGAAAACTTCCATCACTGTTTATAAACCTGTCACTTCCAGATTTTGCCCCAGATGCGTTTCAGAGCATAAACACTGTCTCCTCTCCCCCCAAAAATATAGAATCTGGGTTCCTCTTTTTGTTGAAATCTGAAGGAAATGCTGCTGAAGAACCATATTTTGCAATGTGTTTGATTTCCAGAATGTAATCGAGACTTAGGATATACATCATACACGAATTTTTTAGGTGAATATTGGATTTGTTGCTGCTCTTCAGTTACCACCGTTCTCAATTTAATCAACATCGACTCCACCAACAGAAATAATTTTATTCAGAGAAGAAAATACAATTGGTTTAGATGTGCATACTGTAGAGGCAGAACTGCATTATAAATTAACATTCTTATGCTTTTCACTCTCAATACCAAGCCTTGGGGGTTTAATCTGTAATCACTTGAACGACAATATACCTTAGAAGGGCCAGAAAAAGGATGTAAAGAAAGTGAAGGACATGCAAGTAAAGGTGACAATGGTCTCTGTAAGGATGCCAAGGTGGTACTGGCCAGGACAGGAGGGCTCACTGGCCACACTGGAATACACTGGTGTTACTCCAGGCTAAGAGGAGGAAGCAGGGGCGAGAAAGGAGAAATTTCAACATTCATCTATTTACAGACAATCATTCACCTACTTATAATTGCCTGGGAATTCCCTCAGAATTGAGAAGTGGGAATTGAAGCTGTTGTGACAAAGCCATAAACAAATAAGCCTGACGGCACCGCTGCATTTTTCTGGAGCTATCAGTCACTCACCTCTTGTATTTACTAAACTCATTTTTTAAAAGGTACTCACTGAAAAGGGGGCAAATTGCTGAAGGCACAAGTAGGCTTAGGTTCCTGTGCCATATTGTCAGACTGAACCATCTTTAAAAAAATAAACCAGCAAACACACAACTCTCCAGCTAAGCAGACTGTGATTACACTGATGTGATAGACTCAATTACTTAACTGCCAGGGGGCCTAATGCTGCTCATACAGACAGAAGCGAAATTACACATAAAATTACTGGAATATTCAAGATATCTCTTGATATCTCAAGAACTATTATTTTATTTTCTCCTCAGAAGATCTGTTTGGGCAGCCAGAAGTCAAATTCGGATAAAAAATAAAATAAGGATTTTCTGGCCGAAGTGCTGCAAAGGCAATTCACAGTTAAAAACAAATAAATAAACAAAAAGAGCTAAACAGCCAGAGAGGGTCACTATGCTTTAGACATAGATAATTTAAAATACAAAAAAGTATGCCTCAGTATTTGCAATTCAAGTATTGGCAAGCCATTATGTAAGTTAGATGCAAAATAAAATCCCAAGCTATTTTTGATAAATCAACAGAAGCTGTGCTTCAACATAGCTCTGGCTGACTTTACTGATATAAAGATAGAATATTCTGGGTTTACAGTAACACTGCAGATCCTACTGCCTAAGGGTCTGTGATATGGAAAAGAAATTATTTACATCCACACTGGACAGAGATTGTTTTTAAAGTATTTGTTTCAAGTACCACAGAATTGAATTTCAGAGTCATGACTTAAAACAGAAAGTGAAACTGCAAAGATTTGTGACCCAAGCCCCCATCTCCTATGCCTCAGCCTCAGTCTAGAACCTTGTTCATGGGGATATTTGCATGTGAAAGAGGGATAACTGCTAAAGAAATACCAATAATGGCATGACTGTTGCCTCTGAGGCAGCTGCCAATTCCCCACCGAGCTCCAGGCCACACTGACACTGTCAAGGATGTCCATGATTCACCAGCAGAACACCGTTTACCCACTTGACAAAAATTTCTACAGATCAAGTCAAAATACAGACTACAGATCTTTTGTTCACAAGCATCTTTTGAAAGATGTCTAAAATTTGTATTTCACCGGGATTCATTCATAAAGCAGGACTACATTAAATCAGTATTCTCCCGAGGTGGTACTTACATAGACACACATTAACTATTTCAGTACAGGCTTTAAGAGCAGCGAGCAATAAAGCTATTTCTGCCAGAGACAGCCCTTAAAGCATTTTCACACCACCATTCACAACAACAATTCAATCCTGATGGGAACGACTGGGCTTTCCTACATCCTAAAATACAGAGACGAGATCACTGCAGACAGCTCTGACTCAAATGTTGAGATTCAAAATAAATGGACAAAAGCAACCTACCAAAATGCACACAGCAATAATTAGGAGCAAACAAAAAGTACAGACCCTTGATGTTCCGAGTTCAGGATACAGAAAGTCTTTTTAATAACAGATTACCTAAATGTCTACAATGCTTCTTTCTTTCTGAGTGCTTTGGTTATTCAATATCTACACAAAGCAGTGACCGACAACAGTGCTAAATACATTTTTATGCTACTACAAGGAAATCTCCAGCTTCCATTATTTCACGGAACCTCTTTTTATTTCCAGGTACCACCATGGACAGTCTCCTATTCTAAACAATATGCCAGCTATTCATAAGCCATGGGGAAAGAAAAGCCCCAAAACAAACCCCCCCCACAGCATTAATTCACTCAAACAACATTTTCAAAAGCCACTGGTATTTGTGAACAAAAGATCCTGGGCATCTCAGTAATATTTTCGTCTAGCACATTATTTAAAATAATCCATTTTCAGCAACTACCCCAGCAGCAAAAAAACCCCACAGGCAAATGGAGATGAGCCACAACATGAGAGAATCTCTGTGGAAAATGTAGCTTTGTTTTCTAGGAACCGTATAGAAAAATGCCTCCATGTTTACTTCACCTAAAAGCCTGGGGAAATCCAGGCCCACAGTCACGATATCCAAGCATTTACTAACACAGTGAACACACCAAGCTCTCCACACTCGCTGTTGGATGCTCGCACATCCCTTGCACCCTTGGAACCGTCTTCCCGCTGAACCGGGACCGCCATACCCCAGGCGATGGAGCTTCACCGCAAGGGATCCGACACCTTTGAAGGTGCAACCCAACCGCGACACGGAGCTCTCGTTCCCCCGAGCGACAACTCGATCGCTCCCCTCACCCTGCACACCCCGCTGCAATTCCCCACGCTTAAAGCACGTATGGACCGACACCGGGAACAGATGCCCGATTCCCTAAGACCGCCCTTCTCCCCTGAAGGAACACATTCCGCAGCCTTTCTCCTCCGGGCACAGCCCCGGAGCCGGCAGCCCGGGGACACCGACAGCGCCGGCTCCGCTCCCACCACCCAGGGGAACAGCGACCTCCATCCCCCGGAACACCGAGCACCACGGCGAGCTGGGACACGCACGGCCGGGCGGTGCAAGGAGCCCCAGTGCCCGCACACACAGACACACAGAGCCCTGGGCCCGTTCACACTCACACACACAC
>VZDJ01000057.1:4761301-4794669 GCA_008694505.1 Cyanoderma ruficeps | reverse complement strand
TTTTCTGTGCACTTCTTAGGGTATTAAGCTTGTGTAGTGTCATTTGTACCTCTAGCATGTTCAGAACAGGGTGGACACTACATGCTATTTTGGGTGCTCAGAGAGTGTTTTCAGAGTGCTCAGAGGGGATTTTTAGGCTTTGCTTGCGCCACGTTCCCACTGTGTTTTCTGTGTACTTCTGATGGAAATAAGCTTGTGTAGTGTCGGTTGTACCTCTAGCATGTCCAGAACAGGGTGAACACTACATGCTGTTTAGAGTGCTCAGGTGGACTTTTCAGAGTGCTCAGAGGGGCTTTTTGGGCTTTGCTTGCACCGCTTCCCAGTGTGTTTTCTGTGCACTTCAGATGGAAAGAAGCTCGTCTAGTGTCGTTTGTACCTCTAGCATGTGCAGAACAGGGTGAACACTACATGCTGTTTACTGTGCTCAGAGGGACTTTTCAGAGAGCTCAGAGGGGCTTTTCAGGCTTTGCTTGCACCAAGTTCCCAGTGTGTTTTCTGTGCACTTCTGATGGAAATAAGCTTGTGTAGTGTCGGTTGTGCCTCTAGCATGTTCAGAACAGAGCGAACACTACAGGCTGCCCTTGGAGTGCCAAATGGCTTGCTCAAACTGACATAAGGAACCTGCTGGGCTGACTTTGTTTTCCCCTGGAAACAGGCCATTGTTCGTGCCCAACTCCCTGTGCCCGACTCTGGGCTTCTGCCACCTACAATTCCGCATGAATCAGTATTCCTCCCCGATGCAAGATGCCACCAATTGGTAACCTGACTGCCCTCGTAGTGCCAAATGTCTCCTACAAACTGACATCTGGAACCTGGGGGGCTGACTTTAGTTTTCCCTGGAAATAGACCATCGTTCGTGCCCCAGTCCCTTTGCCAGGCACTGGAAGTCTACCACCTAGAATTCCGCATGAATCAGAATTCCTCCCAGATGCAAGATGCCACACGTTAGAAACCAGGTATTCCTTGGCACCCCATGCCTCCTACAAACTGATATCTGCATCCTGACGTCCTGACGTTAGTTTCCCATCAAAACAGTCCATTTTTGTGCCTTACTCCCTGTGCTCGGCACTGGGCTTCTGACATATATTATCCCGCATGAATGAGAATTCCTCACAGATGCAAGATGCCACAAGTTGGAAAACAGGCTGCCCTTGGAGTCCCAAATGTCTTCCACAAAGTGACATCAAGAACCTGGGGTGATGACTTTGTTTTCCCCTGGAAAAAGGCCATCTTTCGTGCTCAAGTCCCTGTGGCCGGCACTGGGCTTCTGCCACCTGGAATTCCACATGAATCAGAATACTTCCCAGATGCAAGAGGCCACCAGTTGGAAACCAGGCTGCCATGGTAGCGCCAAATGTCTCATATGAACTGATACCTGCATCCCAGAGGGCTGACTTAATTTACCCTCGAAACAGCCCAGTGTTCGTGCCCAACTCTCTGTGTTGGGTGGTGGGCTCCTGCGACCGAGAATGCTGCATGAATGAGAATCCCTGCCAGATGCAAGATGCCACAAGTTGGAAACCAGGCTGCCCTGGGAGTGCCAAATGTCTCCCACAAACTAACACCTAGAACCTGGGGGGCTGACTTTGTTTTCCCCTGGAAACAGGCCATCGTTTGTGCCCAAGTCCCTTTGGCCGTCACTGGGCTTCTGCTGCCTAGAATTCTGCATGAATGAGAGTTCCTCCCAGATGCAAGATGCTACAAGTTGGAAACCAGGCTGCCCTTGGAGTGCCAAATGTCTCCTACAAACTGACATCAGGAACCTGGGGGGCTGACTTTGTTTTGCCCTGGAAACAGGCCATCGTTTTAGCCCCAGTCCCTGTGGCCGGCACTGGGCTTCTCCCATCTAGAATTCCGCATGATCAGAATACCTCCCAGATGCAAGATGCCACCAGTTGGAAACCAGGCTGCCCTGGGAGTGCCAAATGTCTCCTACAAACTAGCATCAGGAATCTGGGGGGATTAATTTATTTTCCCCTGGTAAGAGGCAATCGTTCGTGCCCCAGTCCCTGTGCCAAGCACTGGGACTCTGCCACCGAGAATTCTGCATGAATGAGAATACATCCCAGGTGCAAGATGCGACAAGTTAGAAACCAGGTATGCCCTGGTAGCGCCAAATTTCTCCTACAAACTGATATCTGCATCCTGGGCTGACTTTATTTTCCCATCAAAACAGGCCATTGTTCGTGCCCAATTCCATGTGCCCAGAAATGGGCTTCTGACATATAGAATTCCGCAATAATGAGAATAACTCCCAGATGCAAGATGCCACCAGTTGGAAACAAGGCTGCCCTGCTAGTGCTAAATGTCTCCCACAAACTGAAAATTGGAGCCTGGGGGGCTGACTTTATTTTCCGCTGGAAACAGGCCATCTTTCATGCCTAACTCCCTGTGGCCGGCACTGGGCTTCTGCCACCTACAATTCCGCATGAATCAGAATTCCTCCCAAATGCAAGATGCCACAAGTTGGAAACCAGGTTGCCCTGGGAGTGCGAAATGTCTCCCACAAAGTGACATCAGGAACCTGGGGGGCTGACTTTGTTTTCCCCTGGAAACAGGCCATCGTTTATGCCCAAGTCCCTTTGGCCGTCACTGGGCTTCTGCCACCTAGAATTCCGCATGAATCAGAATTCCTCCCAGAAGCATGGTGTCAAAATTTGGAAACCAGGCTGCCCTTGGAGTGCCAAATATCTTCCACAAATTGACATCAGGAGCCTTGGAGGGTCAGTTTATTTTCCCCAGCAAACAAGCCATAATTCGTGCCCAAGTCCCTGTGGCCTACACTGGGATTCTTCCACCAAGAATTCCGCATGAATGAGAATTCCTCCCAGAAGCATGGTGTCAAAATTTGGAAACCAGGCTGCCCTTGCAGTGCGAAATGTCCCCTACAAACTGACATCAGGAACCTGGGGGGCTGACTTTGTTTTCACTTGGAAACCGGCCATCATTCGTGCCCATATCCCTGTGGCTGACATTGGGGTTCTGCCACCTAGAATTCTGCATGAATCAGAATTCCTCCCAGATGCAAGATGCCATCAGTTGGAAAACAGGCTACCCTGGTAGTGCCAAATATCTCCTGGCATCTGACATCAGGAACCTGAGGGGCTAACTTTGTTTTCCCCTGGAAACAGGCCATCGTTCGTGCACAACTACATGTGCTGGGCACTAGGTTTCTGTCACCTAGAATTCCGCGAGAATCAGAATTCCTCCCAGATGCAAGATGCCACCAGTTGGAAAACTGCCTGCCCTGCTTGTGCCAAATGTCTCCTACAAACTGACATCTGGAACCTGGGGAGATCAGTTTAGTTTCACTTGGAACCAGGCCATCGTTCGTGCCCAAGTCCCTGTGGCCACCACTGGGCTCCTGCCACCTAGCATTCCGCGAGAATCAGAATTACTCCCACATGCAAGATGCCACACGTTGGAAACCAGGCTGCCCTTGTACTGCCAAATATCTCCTAGAAACTGACACGTGGAACTTGCGGGGATCAGTTTATTTTCCACAGAAAACAGGCCATCGTCCGTGCCCAAGTCCCTGTGGTTAGCACTGGGCTTCTGCCACCTACAATTCCGCATGAATCAGAATTCCTCCCAGATGCAGAATGCCACCAGTTGGAAATCAGGCCGCCCTTGGAGTGCCAAATGTCTCCTACAAACTGACATCAGGAACGTGCGGGGATCAGTTCATTTTCCCTGGAAACAGTCCATTGTGCGTGACCAGGTCCCTGTGGCCGGCACTGGGCTTCTGCCACATAGAATTCCGCATGAATCAGTATTCCTCCCATATGCAAGATGCCTCTAGTTGGAAACCAGGCTGCTCTTGGAGTGCCAAATAGCTCCTAGAAACTGACATCAGGAACCTGGGGGGGATCAATTTATTTCCCCCTGGTAACAGGCCATCGTTCGTGCCCCAGTCTCTTCACCAAGCACTGGGCTTCTGCCACCTAGAATTCTGCATGAATGAGAATTCCTCCCAGATGCACGATGCGACAATTTAGAAACCAGGTATGCCCTGGTAGCGCCAAATGTGTCCTACAAACTGATATCTGCATCCTGGGGGGCTGACTTAAGTTTCCCCTCAAAACAGGCCATTGTTCGTGCCCAAGTCCCTGTGCCTGGCAGTGGGGTTCTGTGTCAGAGGCTGTCCAAGGATGTGATATGCCTCACAACTGTCTCCAAAGATTGAGAACTGAGACCCCAGACTCTGAAGGGAGCCCCTGGCCTGGCTGAGTTGGAACGTTTGCCAAGTCTCAGAGGACTGGTATGCATTCCCATGGGAGCGGAGTGCAAGAACAATGGAACTGGTCACAGTGGACTGAGCCGAGCCTGCATGTTCGAACTGGCCTGTCCTTACTGAAGATACGGTACGGTTTGCAGCTTGTTCCTGAGACACAGGTGGTTCCTGCTTTGGCTTTGTGCCCCTCGCCTTGGTTCCCGCCGTGACAAACCTATAAAAACCCTGGAGACCCCCCTGCTCACCTTTGTGGTCACCCCACTGGAGAAGTTCGCGTCTATGGGCATCTCTACACCTCGAGGACTCGTCCCTCCACGTTGGTAGCTATAATCCCTTTCCCCTCTTTTCTATCTTTCTTACTCTTCTTTATTTCTCTCCCCACTATCGCATTTGTGGGCACTAAATAAAGTGCATTTTTGATTAAGTAAACTGAGTTGTCCCCTGCTGTGTCTTTTGTGCTCTGAGATCCTTAAAACGGACCATCAGGTCCTCCACATGCTTGCGGACCCTGACATTAAATTGGCGTCACGGACAGGATCTTGTTAGACAGAGGAGTTGCGGGTTTTATATAGTTTGTAACAGGGGAAGGACCCTCGTCTCAGCCGCACCTAGCACGCCACCTCGGTGAGCGCTGTTAGAAAGCAAGGGGGGCGAGGGAAAATTCCCGCAAACTGTATACACCCAGGCGAACAGCATTCCCTGTCATCAGGATTCCACAGGAGATCTCATTGTGCAAAAGATGGGACTTTGTGTTTTGTTTTGTGTGTTGTGAGTTGCTTGGTGTAGTTGAGGAGACAACAGTTTTACAGTGAAGAAGTGCCTCCCAAGCAGCTGGGTCTCCTCACCCATTCCAGGGAAGCGAAGGGAAACACAGTTTTAGCTGTGCATTTGGTGTAACTTTAAGAGTACCTCCCTGAGAGTGGTTTTGGTCCCTTCACTAAAAAATGACTGAAAAAGATAAAACTGCATTTTATGCTTTGTTAGCAAAACATGGTGCTAGACCTTCTCCAGCTGGAGAAGGATGGGCACAGAATAATTGGTTTAATTTTGAGAACATTGTAGATAGGATATACTCTTTGCAACATGATGCTAGATATAAACTGGGCAGAAATAAAACCATTCTTTGCTCAGTTTTGGGGGCCTGTCTTTCGGCAGCCATAGAAACCCGTTTTAAACGAGTAAATGAAGAAAATGCAGTAATAGATTCCCTGCAAAATTTGGTAGAAGCTGTGCAAAAACAATTGGAACAGGAAAGAAATCAGAAAGATTCCCTGCAAAATTTGGTAAAAGCTTTGAAAGAACATTTAGAACAGAAAACAGATCAGATTTATTTGTTGCAGACTTCCCTTGCAGAGGAGCGAAGTAAAAACTTAAAACCTGTAGATTCACCTAAAGAGATAGAAGAAAAGGAGATACACAACATTAAACAGATACACCTTCAAAAAAATTGGTTCACATGCAAAATTGTGGGGAACATTGTTGCTCCAACTTGAGACCTCTTACCAAAACAGAATATAATTATATAAATGAAGAGGATCAGGATCCCCACATAACCACCAAAGAAATACCATACACTGCCACTGAATCAGCTAAATTAAAGAAAGAATACTCCCACCTCCCTAGTGAATTTGAGACAGAGTATGTTTTTAGAGTTTCACTCACTGGGGGTGACCAAATTAAATTAAGTGAACAAAATGCAAGTGGCTATTGGGGACGTGGAGTTTTCTTAACAACAGGAAATACACGTGCTCCATGGTCCCTGACACAGTGTGCAGCTCACTGGGCAGGGGGACTGAGCCCCCTTGAAAGGGGCGACCCTCTGGCAATAGTCGGCACTTCAGACCAACTCCTAGAAAACATACACAAAGCTGCATGCTTGCAAATGCTACATGAAAGGAAATTAATCTCTGGCAATGAGTCACCAATGCAACAGCCTGTCAAACCTGAGATCATGATCCCCCTAATTCACAGTTTGCTAGAGTTTATTAAACCAACAGTAATTTTACTTCAAAAAACAATAGCATTTAACACTCTAGTAGACAGGCTTGAAAGATTTCTTGGACACACAAGTGATCAAACTGGTTCCACTGACTCCTCTAGCTCCTTGCCTTTTTCTACTCCTAGTACACAATCCGGCAGCAGTCATAAAGTTTGGACATGGAGTGAAGTAGCAGAGGAATTAATAAGTTACAGTAGAAAACATGGACCAGTGAAGCACTCAGAGGACAAACCCGAAAAACCCAGAGGAGTCAGGCATGTTGCTCCTTCTAATGAAAAACCAGAGAAGGGAAAACAAATTTCCAACCGGCAGCAGTTGTGGTTGCTAGGGCTGAAAAGGGGAGTGCCACGAGAAGTAATGGACAGATTGTCTTCTGATAAATTGTCTAAAATAATTTTTAGTTGGCCCAGTCCCAAACCTATTGCACTGAACCCACCTAACAGACAACCCAGCGTGCCTCCTCTTCCCGAAGCCTTGGGCAACAAGCCACAACATTCCCTTACACAAGTTTTTAACAATGAGACACAGCAAACTTCAGGGAAGTGAAATACACCAAGCCCTTGGTCCTACTCATCCTACAGATCCCTTCCAGGTGGAATGGGGATTTGCCTCCTCAGGACTGTCAGTACACATACGGCAGCAGAGTCCTGAGGGTCTAGCGTGGCCTGTTGGTTTTTATTCCCGTGGTTTCAGAGATGCTGAAAAGAGATATACTACCTGGAAGAAGGACTTGCTTGTGGTTAGCTTAGCTCTCATAGAAGTGGAGATAATTGCACAAGAACAAGCAACTGTCTTGAAAGGCCCTTCCAAGGTCATTAATTCAGTCACTACTGGGACCCCTGCCCCTGACGGGGTGGCCCAGAGGGCCTCAGTAAGAAAGTGGTATGCTCAGATTGAATGTTATTGTAACATTTTCTCAATAACTGAAGGAGCTGTAAAGAACCTGGCAACACAAGAAGCAGAAAACTTGGATGGCATCCAGGAGAAACCTGCCTCAGTCATTACCCCTCCCCTTTCCCCTGAACAGTTAGCAAAACCTTGGTTTACTGATGCTTCTGCTTTTTTTCCCAACATCTCCAAGCATAATTCCCTCACTACGGGGACCAAGTGATTCCAACAATCCAGCACATGGCCCTGGACAACCTGTTTTGGTGGACCTCCCTACTGTAGGGGAAGTACCACTAGTGCTAAAAACCCCTCTGAATAAATATGCATGGGTAGTCTCTAATGTTCTAGGGAAAGAGCACCGGATAAATACTCACTGGATAACTTCCATCATTTTAACTTTCTGCCTCCTCGTGGCAGATTCTGTTGTGCTTAATTTTCACAGGAGAACTCCGAGGGACATGAAAACCATATAAACCATGATAAATATTTTAAACAGGAATTTCAAATAGTATTGATTTAGAAGTATTAATGAATATATTGGTTGTTATAACTAGGAATTTGGCCAAATTACAACAACCATTGTAGTTATTCTTATTGGCTTTGGGGACACATCAGTGGTTGCTAACAAACATATTACCAAATTGGGAAAAGATAAACGTGAATGACAGCAAATTGGTAATTGATACACTTGGTGTTAATCAAAATAACATCTCTTTGGCCCTTAGCTGCATCCAGACACAGTTTTGGATGCAGATGGTTGTTGCCTCAATTATAAGAGAAGGAGAAAAGGGCATTTCTCCTAACCAAATTTGGAAAATAATTTGGGAAAATGCAAATGATATTGAAAAGGAATTTTTATCCTGATGGAACTTAGTGAACTTTACCTATAACCCCAATACTAACACAGTCACAGCTTTTGTGTTAACAATAAGCAATGCTTTAGTGCATTTGATATTCCCTATCATTGTATTAGGAATAAATCATGATGGAGCTATTCTCTATCCTTCCGAGCATACAGAATGGGCCCGTCAAATTGGTGAAAGATGACAAAGTATTAATTTAGGACTTTGTGTTGTTAGGGAACAACAAGGTTTTATTTGTGAAAGTAATGTAATCTTAGCCCAAAACATTTGTTTGAACACAGAACAAAATATCTGCAAATTTGAGATTTACCCTAACCAGACTTTTGAAACAGTGCTTGTGTATATAGGCAATGGGTGTGTATGCTTTAGAACTGTTTGTGATGTAGTGTTTGTAGAAGATATAGCAGTGAATTTTAAGAATTATTTAAATTTTTGTGTTTGTAATTTTATCACAATTATAGGATGTGATTTTTCTCACATAGCCCCAGCTACCTTTTATTAACTTTTACAATTTGATTATATAGTGATTTATAAATTGTTGTTTGCCCTTATTGGGATGAATCTTACTTTGGTAAAGCAAATGTTGCTTTATCAGGATTTAATTTAAATTTTGGAAAAGATCAAGAAAACAAATAGAAAACTCTGGTAACTATTCATTGCAATGTGAGAAAAATATATCATGTTTTAGAAAGGGTAAATAAGGATGCTGAACGCAGGTGGTGGGACACCCTTTTTGGGTGGTCACCTACTGCTACAGGTATCCTGAACAAAGTGTGTCATCCTATTGTTGTTTTTTTGATTTTGGTTTTGATTAGTTTTGTTTTATCGGCCATTTTATGCATCAAAAATTGGAAAATGACTAAACAGTTGACACACTTGGCATCCATAATGGATGCACACAATTTGGTTTATACCCCTTTTGCAAAAGACACTCCTAAAGCTATTGACACCAGATGCACTACTCGAGCAGTGAAAATTAGGCCTGTAACAGCAAATTAATTTGAGATTGTTTGTTGTTTAATTGGTGTTGTTTGTTTTAGTTATGTTATATTGTAATTAAAATTAAGTTTTGTTTGAATATTATTATATTTTTAAAGAATTTTGTGATTTGTTTTGATTATTTAAATGAATTAGTTTTAATTGATTAATATTGATTTTTTTGATTATTTGTGATTTTTATTATTTAAAAATGGTTTTCATTGATATTGATTGTAATTAATTAATTTTGAAAAAAAATTGTTTTATAGCATTTTGTTAATTATTTTTGAATTTTTGTGATCATTTTGAAAAGAAAATATTGATTTTAATTTAATATTGATTTAATATTGATTTAATTAATATTAATTGGTTTTGTTTTATTTTTCTTTTTTATTTTTCCTTTCTTTCCTTTTTTTTCTCTTTTTCTCTTTCTCTCTCTCTCTTTTGCACACTCTCTATTGTCTCTGTTTTCTGGGATATGCTACCAACACTGGACGAGTCCTGAGGATATCATGACAATGTTGCAGACCCTGGCTGAAGGAGTACCCTTGTCGTCAGTCATGAGTCATGGGGTGGTGTCAGAGGCTGTCCAAGGATGTGATCTGCCTCACAACTGTCTCCAAAGATTGAGAACTGAGACCCCAGACTCTGAAGGGAGCCCCTGGCCTGGCTGAGGTGGAACGTTTGCCAAGTCTCCCAGGACTGGTATGCATTCCCATGGGAGCGGAGTGCAAGAACAATGGAACTGGTCACAGTGGACTGAGCCGAGCCTGCATGTTCGAACTGGCCTGTCCGTGCTGAAGGTACGGTACGGTTTGCAGCTTGTTCCTGAGACACAGGTGGTTCCCGCTTTGGCTCTGTGCCCCTCGCCTTGGTTCTCGCCGTGACCAACCTATAAAAACCCTGGAGACCCCCCCGCTCACTTTGTGATCACCCCACTGGAGAAGTTCGCGTCTATGGGCATCTCTACGCCTCGAGGACTCGTCCCTCCACGTTGGTAGCTATAATCCCTTTCCCCTCTTTTCTATCTTTCTTACTCTTCTTTATTTCTCTCCCCACTATCGCATTTGTGGGCACTAAATAAAGTGCATTTTTGATTAAGTAAACTGAGTTGTCCCCTGTTGTGTCTTTTGTGCTCTGAGATCCCTAAAATGGACCATCAGGTCCCACGCATGTTTGCGGACCCTGACATACTGCCACATAGAATTCCGCATGAATCAGAATTCCTCCCAGATGCAAGATGCCACCAGTTGGAAAACAGGCTGCCCTTGGAGTGTCAAATATCTCCTACAAACTGTCATCTGGAACCTGGTGGAATAAGTTTAGTTTCCCCTGCAAACATGCCATCGTTTGTGCCCTAGTCCCTGTGGCCGGCACTGGGCTTCTCCCACCTAGAATTCCGCGAGAATCAGAACTCCGCCATGATGCAAGACGCCACCAGTTGGAAACCAGGCTGCCCTCGTAGTGCCAAATATCTACCACAAAATGACATGTGGAACCTGGGTGGAGCAGTTTATTTTCCACTGGAAACAAGCCATCGTTCTTGCCCAAGTCCCTGTGGTTACCACTGGGCGTCTGCCACCTAGAATTCCACATGAATCAGAATTCACCCCAGATTTAAGATGCCAACAGTTTGAAATCAGGCTGCCCTTGGAGTGGCAAATGTCTCCTACAAACTGACATCAGGAACCTCGGGGGCTGACTTTGTTTTCACCTGCAAACAGGCCATCGTTCGTGCCCAACTCCCTGTGCCCGACATTGGGGTTCTGCCACCTAGAATTCTGCATGAATCAGAATTCCTCCCAGATGCAAGATGCCATCAGTTGGAAAACAGGCTACCCTGGTAGTGCCCAATATCTTCTGCCATCTGACATCAGGAACCTGAGGGGCTAACTTTGTTTTCCCCTGGAAACAGGCAATCGTTTGTGCACAACTACATGTACTGGGCACTAGGCTTCTGTCACCTAGAATTCCGCGAGAATCAGAATTCCTCCCAGATGCAAGATGCCACCAGTTGGAAACCAGGCTGCCCTCGTAGTGCCAAATGTCTCTTAGGAACTGACATCTGGAACATGGGGGGATCAGTTTATTTTCCCCTGGAAACAGGCCATCATTCTTGTGGCTGGCACCGGGCTTCTGGAACCTAGCATTCCGCATGAATCCGAATTGATCCCAGATGCAAGATGCCACCAGTTGGAAACCAGGCTGCCCTTGAAGTGCCAAATGTCTCCCACAAACAGACATCTGGAAGCTGGGGGGCAGACTTCGTTTTCCCCTGGAAACAGGCCATCATTCGTGCCCAACTCCCTGTTGTGGCACTGGGCTTCTGCCAGCTAGAATTCCGCATGAATGAGAATTCCTCCCAGATGCAAGATGCCACCAGTTGAAAACTAGGCTTCCCTGGCAGTGCCAAATATCGCCCACATACTGACATCTGGAACCTGGGGGACTGACTTTGTTTAACCCTGGAAACACGCCATCGTTATTGCCCAAGTCTCTGTGCCGGGCACAGGGATTCTGTCACCTAGAATACCGCATGAATCAGAATTCCTCCCAGATGCAAGATGCCACCAGTTGGAAACCAGGCTGCCCTTGGAGTGCCAAATATCTTCTACAAAAGGACATCTGGAACCTGGCGGGGTCAGTTTATTTTCTGCTGGACACAGCCATCGTTCGTGCCCAATTCCCTGTGACCGGCACTGGGTTTCTGCCACATAGTATCCCGCGAGAATCAGGATTCCTCCCCGATGCAAGAGGCCATCAGTTGGAAACCAGGCTGCCCTTGCAGTGCCAAATGTCTCCCACAAACTGACATCTGGAACCTGGGGGACTGAATTTGTGTAACCCTGGAAACACGCCATCGTTCTTGTCCTAGTCCCTGTGGCCGGCACTGGGCTTCTGCCACCTACAATTCCGCATGAATCAGAATTCCTCCCAGATGCAAGAGGCCACCAGTTGGAAACCAGGCTGCCCTTGCAGTGCCAAATGTCTCCCACAAACTGACATCTGGATGCTGGGGGGCTGACATTGTTTTCCCCTGGAAACAGGCCATCGTTCGTGCCCAAATCCCTGTGGCCAGCACTGGGCTTCTGCCACCTACAATTCCGCGTGAATGAGAATTCCTCCCAGATGCATGATGCTACAAGTTGGAAACTAGGCGGCCCTGCTTGTGCCAACGTTTTCCTGCAATCTGACATTTGGAACCTGGGGGACTGACTTTATTTTCCCCTGGAAACAGGCCATCGTTCGTGCCCAAATCGCCCTGCCAGGCACTGGGCTTCTGCCACCTACAATTCAGCATGAATCAGAATTCCTCCCAGATGCAAGAAGCCAGAAGTTGGAAACCAGGCTGCCCTGGTAGTGCCAAATGTTTCCTGCCATCAGACATCAGGAACCTGGGGGGCTGACTTTGTTTTCCCCTGGAAAAAAGCCATCGTTCGTGCCCATGACCTCGTGCCGGGCACTGGCCTTCTGCCACCGAGTATTACGCATGAATGAGAATACCTCCCAGATGCAAGATGCCACCAGTTGGAAACCAGGCTTCCCTGACTGTGCCAAATATCTCTCACATACTGACATCCGGAACCTGGGGGTCTGACTTTGTTTAACCCTGGAAACATGCCATCATTCTTGCCCAAGTCCCTGTGCCGGGCACAGGGATTCTGTCACCTAGAATTCCGCATGAATCAGAATTCCTCCCCAATGCAAGATGCCACAAGGTTGAAACCAGGCTGCCCTTGCAGTGCCAAATGTCTCCCACAAACTGAAACCTGGAGCCTGGGGGACTGACTTTATTTTCCCCTGGAAACAGGCAATCGTTCGTGCCCAAATCGCCCAGCTCGACACTGGGCTTCTGCCACCTACAATTCCGCATGAATCAGAATTCCTCCCAGATGCAAGATGCCACCAGTTGGAAACCAGGCTGCCCTGGGAGTGCCAAATATCTCCTGCAAACTGACATCACGACTCTGGGGGGCTGGCTTTTTTTTCCCTTGGAAACAGGCCATCGTTCGTGCCCAAGTCCCTGTGGCCGGCACTGGGCTTCTGTCACCTAGAAATCCGCATGAATCAGAATTCCATCCATATGCAAGATGCCACCAGATGGAAAACAGGCTGCCCTTGGAGTGCCAATTGTCTCCCACAAACTGACATCTGGAACCTGGGGGACTGAATTTGTGTAACCCTGGAAACACGCCATCGTTCTTGCCCAAGTCCCTGTGCCGGACACAGGGATTCTGTCACCTAGAATTCCGCATGAATCAGAATTCCTCCCAGATGCAAGATGCCACAAGTTGGAAACCAGGCTGCGCTGGGAGTGCCAAATGTCTCCCACAGACTGACATCTGGAACCTGGTGGGCTGACTTTGTTTTGCCCTGGAAGCAGGCCATCGTTCATGCCCACGACCCCGTGTCGTGCACTGGCCTTCTGCCACCGAGAATTCCGCATGAATCAGAATTTCTCCCAGATGCAAGATGCCACCAGTTGGAAACCAGGCTGCCCTGGTAGTGCCCAATGTCTCCCACAAACTGACACGTTTAACCTGGCGGGGTGACTTTGTTTTCCCCTGGAAACAGGCAATCGTTCGTGCCCAAGACCCTGTGGGTGGCACTGGGCTCCTGTGCCTGGGATTCTGCATGAATGAGAATTCCACCCAGATGCAAGATGTCACCAGTTGGAAACCAGGCTGCCCTGGGAGTCCCAAATATCTCCTGCAAACTGACATCATGACCCTGGGGGGCTGGCTTTTTTTTCCCTTGGAAACAGGCCATCGTTCGTGCCCAAGTCACTGTGGCTGGCACTGGGCTTCTGCCGGTTATAATTCTGCAGGAATGAGAATTCCTCTCCGATGCAAGATGCCACAAGTTGGAAATCAGGCTGCCCTCAGAGTTCCAAATGTCTCCCACAAACTGACAAATGGATCTTGGGGGGATCATTTTATTTTCACGTTGAAACAGACCATCGTTCATGCCCAAGTCTCCGTGCCGGGCACTGGGCTTCTGCCATCTAGATTTCTGCATGAATCAGAATTCCTCCCAGATGCAAGATGCCACAAGGTTGAAACCAGGCTGCCCTCATAGTGCCAAATGTCTCCCACAAACTGACATCTGGAACCTGGCGGGGTGACATTGTTTTTCCCTGGAAAGCGGCCATCCTTCGTGCCCAAGTCCCTGTGGCCGGCACTGGGCTTCTGTCACCTAGAATTCCGCATGAATCAGAATTCCTTCCCAGATGCAAGATGCCACCAGTTGGAAACCAGGCTGCCCTGATTGTGCCAAATGTCTCCTACAAACTGATATCTGGATCCTGGGGGGATCATTTTATTTTCCCCAGGAAACAGGCCGTCGTTCGTGTCCAAGTCCCTGTGGCCGGCACTGGCCTTCTGCCACCTAGAATTCCGCATGAATCAGAATTCCTCCCAGATGCAAGATGCCACCAGTTGGAAAACAGGCTGCCCTCGCATTGCCAATGTCTCCCACAAACTGAAACCTGGAACCTGGGGGGCCGACTTTGTTTTCCACTGGAAACAGGCCATCGTTCGTGTCCAAGTCCCCGTGCCGGGCACTGGGCTTCTGCCACCTAAAATTCCGCGAGAATCATAAATCCGCCCAGATGCAAGATGCCACCATTGCAAATCAGGCTCCCCTTGGAGTGCCAAATGTCTCCCACAAACTCACATCTGGAACCTGGGGGAATGACTTTGTTTAACCCTGGAAACACGCCATCGTTATTGCCCAAATCCCTGTGGCTGGCACTGGGATTCTGCCACCTAGAATTCCACAAGAATCAGAATTCCTTCCAGATGCAAGATGCCACCAGTTTGAAACCAGGCTGCCCTTGGAGTGCCAAATGTCTCCTACAAACTGATATCAGGAACCTGGGGGATCATTTTATTTTCTCCTGGAAGGAGGCCATCGTGCATGCCCAGGACCCCCTGCCAGGCACTGGCCTTCTGCCACCTAGAATTCCGCATGAATGAGAGTTCCTCCCAGATGCAAGATGCCATCAGTTGGAAACCAGGCAGCCCTCACATTGCCAATGTCTCCCACAAACTGACATCTGGAACCTGGGGGGCCGACTTTGTTTTCCACTGGAAACAGGCCATCGGTCGTGCCCAAGTCCCTGTGGCCGGCACTGGGCTTCTGCCACCTACAATTCTGCATGAATCAGAATTCCTCCCGGATGCAAGATGCAACCAGTTGACCAGTTGGAAACCAGGCTGCCCTGGTAGTGCCAAATGTCTCCTACAAACTGACATCTGTACCCTGGGCGGCTGAATTTTTTTTTCCCTGGAAACAGGCCATCGTTCATGCCCAAGTACCCGTGCCGGGCACTGGGCTTCTGCCACCTAGAATTCCGCGAGAATCAGAATTCCTCCCAGATGCAAGATGCCACCAGTTGGAAACCAGGCTGCCCTCGTAGTGCCAAATGTCTCGCACAAACTGGCATCTGGAAACTGGGGGGCAGACTTTGTTTTCCCCTGGACACAGGCCATCGTTCATGATCAAATCGCCGTGCTGGGCACTGGGCTTCTGCCACCGAAAATTCTGTACGGATCAGGATTCCTCCCAGATGCCACCTGCCACAATTTAGAAACCTGGCTCACCTTAGTTTTAGGTGCCCCGAGTCTAGTGGATGGCACGAGGGGTTGTGCCTGAACGATGGCCTGTTTCCTTGGGAAACTAAACTCAGCACTGCAGGTTCCTGATGTCAGTTAGTTGGAGGAGTTTGGCGCTCCAAGGGCAACTAGACTTCCAACTTGTGACAGCTTGCATCTGGGTGGAATCCTGCTTTGTTCTGAATTGGAGTGGGCACATGGTCTCTGCCATGCTGGAACGGTGAGGTAGCCAGGTGTTGTGGTCCTTTTGCATTGGAAACACATGTCACCTCCCCATGTGCCTGATGTCAGTTTTTATGAGGCGTTTGGCACTCCATTGCAGCCAGGCTTCCAACTTTTGGCAGCTTGTATTTGGGAGGAATCCTGATTTGTTCAGATTTGGGTCTCCCAGAAGCCCTTTCCCAGGCTAGTGTGGTCATTGAAACAGGAACCGTGGCTGATTTACCGTGCAGAGTTGAATGGGTTGAATTAATCACTTTAAGTAGTATTTTGTGTTGCTGGAATGCTGCTCTAAACCTTTTCGTAAAGGTGTCTGATTTTCTGGGGCTGCCAGAAATATTTTGTGTTGTTTTGGACCCTTGAATATATCTTGTTTTTATTTCTCTGTATATCTACCTCCAAGTATATGAACAAATGTTATGCCCTTTTAATAGTTTCATTGAGTTTTCTAGGGCCTTACACAAATCGGAGGTTGTTCACGCCTGCTTGAACATATTATGGTTAATTTTTTTCTTTTAAGAGCATTAGCTAAACTGTGAATATAAATATTATCTTTGTAGTAGTAGTCAGACACACTCTCACCCATGCCTATTCCTGTTTTATGGCTTGTTGCTCTGTTCTCCTGAGGATTATCATGTAGGAGTGCATTGTTTTGTAGCTCTACGATTTAAATTACTATTAGCCACTTGACAATACCTTTCTGAGACTTTTTTATAAAGTCATACTTTAGTACAGGTTCATTGCACATGAAATCTCAGACAAAGAATAAAACAAAGTTGACAAATTAGGTGGTATTTCCTGGAATTACAGATGGAAACAAATTCTACCCAGCTGTGGTGAAGCATTGTTGTCCTCTTTGGAGAAACAGTTATCGTGGGTTGTTGTTGTTGTTGTTGTTGTTGTTGTTGTTGTTGTTGTTGTTGTTGTTGTTGTTGTTGTTGTTTAGAAGACAAATGCAGGAATTTTCTTTTACAGCAATTGGTGGTGATGGATGGAGTGAACTGCTAAGTACTCGTGACTTATCTGGATAGACAGGTCTGTCCCCTGCTAATCACAGAGAATATTGGGCTGTCCATAAAAAGCAAGGAGTGATATCAAAGAGAACAGTCAGCTATTACCAGGGCAAACTCCTGGCCATGAGCTTCTGCAGATGATAATATGAAAAGACAGAGATGAAATTGAAACAAGTGTTAACTACCCAGGAGGCAGAAAAACGTGCAAGTGTTTCTTTGCATTACTTGTGTTTTGTACTTTTGCATTGAGATGATATTTTTCAGTGTAATTATATGCATGCTTTTTAAATGTAGAAGATGCTGTGGAATTATTTTTATATGGTGGCAGGTGAATGAAGTAGCTGGCTTCAGCAACACAGAGAACAATCAGTATATTGAGTAGATATAGGGTTGTTTTTTTTAAAGCTATATAGTCATTTGCTTTAGTATGTAAAAATACCTTCTTTTTGCTAAGGTGCAACTAGTGGTTATGTTTTTAACGTAAGAAAGAAGGAAATGTTGCAATGTGCGAACATTTTCCTTTTTGGTAAGTCAGTAGAATCTCTCTAGCCCTTACCAAGAACTTCCCATGTGGAGGAGGTTGATTGCCACTGATGTGAGGTTTCTGTTTCACACAAATCCTCTGATACTGTGGAAGCTGTTGAGAGCTTGCTCCTTCCTTATTGATGCTATTGTGCTATAGAGAGCATTAGAGAAAATTTCCTGACTTCTGCACAGATCCTCAGGGATCCATTTTGGTTTAGGGAATAATTGCCTTTTTTCCTCTGAGGAGACTTCTTTGCAGGTACAGTTTTTTGAAGTATATCTGCACTGGAGTCCTGCTGTGACTATTGCTCCTTCAGAAGGGCTTAGCTTGCCTTAAAAAAAGCAGCTTGGTTGTTTTTTTGCCAGGACAGAAAGCAAACAGCCTGAGCTTGGGCAGCTGGGTGTTGCAACCCGTGCTGAGTTTTTTATTCACAGATATTCTGCTAGCAGAACTGAGCTGGCAAGGAGTAACTGGTTTAGGGATGTCTGTAGTATCATGATTGCAGTGTAGGTGTGTCTCAAGGAGTAGCCTGTCACATGTAGGCAGTGATAAATTTGGAAGAGCTGCTGCTGGGTTAAGGTTAAAAGGATGTAATAGTTTATTCGATCATAGAATGGTTTGAATTGGAAGTGGCCTTAAAGATCAGCTTGTTCCAAGCACCTGCCATGGACAGGGACACCAGGGCACCAACCAGCCTGGCCTTGAACACTTCCAGAGGTGTGGCATCCACAGCTTCTCTGGGCAACCTCTTCCTGTGCCTTGCTACACTCACAGTAAATTTTTTTCCTAGTATCTGATCTAAACCCTCTCTCTTTCAGTTAAAGCTACTCCCCCACATCCTGTCTGTGCTTTTGTAAAAAGTCCCTTTCCATCTTTTTTACAGGTTCCTTTCAGGTGTTGGACAGTCACAATTAGGTCACCTTCTCTTTTCTAGACTGAATAAACCCAACTCTTCCAGTGACCTCCTCTGGAATCATTCCAAGATCCTCTCTGTGCTGGGACCCAGCAGAGGTGTGGGCTCTCAGCAGAGCAGAGGGGGAGAATCCCCTCCCTCCCTTGCTGCCCACAGGGCTCTGGTGCAGCCCAGGGCGTGTTTGGCTCCCTGGTCCGGGAGTGCACATTGCTGGGTCATGTCCATCCTCTGCTCCACCAGGACCCTCTAGTCTTTCTGAGCAGGGTTGCTCTCCATCGGCTCATCTCCCAGCCTGGATTGATATTAGGGGTTAAATGTTTAAGTAAAAGCTCTCCTAAGCCTGAAGTCACAAAACTGAAGAGCAGGTAGACTGGTGGTTACTATCAGTCCTTAGAAACTCTTGACATATTGGGGTCAGGTAGAGAGATAGCTGAGATCTGTAGGTGGTGTGGTATAGTGTGGGGCAAAAGAAGGACAAAATAAGGACCTGACGAGAGAAAGTATTAAAACATCATATTTTGTTGCTTCTGAGTCTCGTTTTCTCTCATTTAAATGCCTTTATTAACTTAATTGTTGCAGAAACCTGTTTTCATGTTTTTGTGCACAAGGAAAATGCAGTATTTCCCAGTTGCTTTTGTATGTGTTTAACTCCCCCAAAAGCTCATGAGAGTGGTGACATTTTCAAATTATTTTCTTTGAAATCACAGTGGAAATGTCACCTCTTAGGATTTTTATGTAAAATAATTACTAACCTTCAGGAGCCTAATTCCTTGGTATATTACATGATTTTATTAGTTTTAAATCTTTAAGCTCTTCCCTGAGTTACAAAAATGCAGAGGTCATTATATTTTAACAATGTAGCATTTCCTTTTGTAGGAACTGAATATTACTACTGTGAGGAAGTCCCTTATGTTCCTAAAATAGCTCAAATTTGGCTCTGTTTTTAGTGAGAATACAAGAAAAATGTTATGGACAGAAGGCTGGTGATATTTTCAAGTATTTATGAGGAATGAGTTGAATCTTTCATTAGTAAATTTGAAGGCGACACTAAGCTGGGAGCATGTGCCAATCTGTTGGAAGGTAGGATGGCTCTGCAGAGAGATCTGGAATGGTTGGATGGATGGGCAGAGTCCAGCAAAATGAAGTTGAATGAGTCCAAGTGCTGAGTCCTGCACTTTAGCCACAATAACCCCCTGAAACTGGGGACGGTGTGGCTGGACAGTGCCCAGGAGGAAAGGGACCTGGGGGTTCTGGTCAACAGCCATCTGAACATGAGCCAGCAGTGTGCCCAGGTGGCCAAGAGGGCAAATGGCCCCTGGCCTGTATCAGGAATGATGTAGCCAGCAGGAGCAGGGAGGTCATTCTTCCCCTGTACTCAGCACTTGTGAGGCCACACCTTGAGTGCTGTGTCCAGTTCTGGGCCCCTCAGTTTAGGAAGGACGTTGAGATGCTTGAACGTGTCCAGAGGAGGGCTACAAAGCTGATGAAGAGCATGGAAAACAAGCCATACGAAGAACGCCTGAGGCAGCTGGGGTTGTTTAGCCTGGAGAAAAGGAGACTCAGAGGTGACCTTATCACTTTCTATAACTTCCTGAAGGGTAGCTGTAGACAGCTGGAAGTTGGTCTCTTTCTCCAGGTAGCAACTGGCAGAACAAGAGGACACAGTCTTAAGCTGCATCAAGGGAAATATAGGTTGGATATTAGGAAGAAGTTTTCCACTGAAAGAGTGATTAAATACTGGGATAGTCTGCCCGGGATGGTGGTGGAGTCACCATCCCTGGATGTGTTTAAAAGGAGACTAGATGTGGCACTTGGTACCATGATCTAGTTGAGGTGTTAGGGCTGGGTTGGACTCGATGATCTTGAAGGTCTCTTCCAACCCACACATTCTGTGATTCTGTGAGTCAGCTCGAATCCTGTTGGACTGCACATCACTAATGCCAGCATCCTTTATATACCTTCAACAAAAAGATGATTCTGGTAGGAGATGGCTTCCTTGTTCCTACATTTAGGTAAAACTGTTTGTGCTCAAATGTGGCCTTTTGTGGGGGCCTTTTTGTTAGCTTACCTGTATTAGGCCAGCTAACCTTGGGCCAGACTTAGTTTTTTTTAAGGCTTCACTCAAAGTCCAGGCCTCTATTAAGGCTGGAAAGAACTGGCTTGCTAAAGGTGGTGATATTGAGGTGATAACAATGAGAGTGAGAAGAGGTAATGATATGAGCTACTACTATTCCAAAAAATCTATTCTGTTTGTCCTGAATTTTTGCAAAAATTAAGAGTTAAAATTAGACCTGTGGACTGCTTGCAGATATTCAGATATACAAGGGCTCAGGATCTGGTCCAGAACACAAGAAATATTTTCCTCCTGCAGAGCTGTAAGTTCATGCAACTGACTTATGAATGCTAAAATAGTAATATAAGTAGACAACCCAATTTTTGGCCATGTTTTTTGAGAACAGTTGTTCTGTTAAATGAAGTTTATTAAAAGTGAGTGGTTTGCCAGGAGTCATCTTCCTCTGGCAAACAAGAGCCATCAGCACAGAAAGCCAGCAGCACATCTGTAACTCCTTTGACCCTCACCAGTTACTAAACCAGTGTAACTTCTTCAGGCTATCTTATCCTTTCAACTTGATTTAAGCCTGTAATGTCACTGACATATGTCTACATATCATGTTATTTGAAAGAAAGCTATTTCAGGAGAAAAGATGTTTTTCTGTAGTTAAGAGACTATGTTCATATTTCAGAGGATGGTTTGTTTGTCTCCAGTCTTGTGGCCTTAACTCTTGCACTTGACTGGAACCTTAATGATATCCTTGATTTGTCCTCAGATACAAGAAGTCTGCTGAAGCTAGAAATTCTTACTGTGAACACCCCCAAAGCTTTGAATTTCTTTTTCATGTTATTTTCATTTTATTTATTCAGAAAGCACTGAAAACCACCTACATCACAACCCAAACTTCAATATCTGTCCACTGGAGGCCAAAAAAAAGCAAGTACCAGGAAGTGCTTGAGAGAAAAAGGTATCTGTGTATTTCTTCTGGTTTTGGCCTCCCTTGTGAGAAACAGAAGCTGTAGTTGCTGTCAGATGGAGATGTCTGCTCTTGCCTGCTGCAGCATGGGGCATCTCTATCAGACTGTGTACGGTTGGAGCAAACCCATTGTCTCCTTGTGGCAGGAATGAATGGAGAAGTTCCAGGCAGGAGGGAAGCTGTGCACCCACCAGTCTAGAGCTGATAATGGAGAAAAGAATCTGCTTTTGTGTAGGGATGTGAGGACAGTCAGTCAAACTGGACACATCTTGTTACTTTTCTTTCCAGCCTGAAAACTCTTTAGGCATCTGTGGGGGAAAGGGTGGCCCCTGAGGAAGGTTTAGCTGGGGCAAGCAATAACAGACCTGGGAAAAGAAGCCTCCCAGCATGCTGGACAGTGGCCCCTCCTTAGTGGCAAAGTGCCCCTTCTGCTCTGCTTTCCTTCCCCCTACCCTGGTTCCCCATATCAGGCTGCAGGAACCTCAGGTGGGAGAGCTCAAAAGGGATAAACTTTTCTGCCATTGCAAATTTGGTATAAGGCAGTCAAAATAGAATAGTATAAATACGAGAACTGACTGAGTTTTTCTGAAGACTGCCACGTAGAATGGTAGACTGGCATATCTGCTTATTCTGGACTGTACTTTTTCTCTGGCCTAATTAAACCAGAATGAATGCAGAAAAAAATACCCTGATTTATATGTGATTCAATGGCAGGGATGAATTTGCAGCTGCTTTAAGATGGTGGCTGTCACTTCATCTGGAATACAGCATGCAAAAGGGCTGCATATAAATAGTGCTGCGCCCAGACAATGTTTCACAAAAGCGAGTGCTCCAAAATATCAATGCACTGTTCCAGTTTTTCCCTAGGCAGCTGGCTCCAATCAGAGTGGCAATTTGTTACCTATTAGAAAAGTCATCTTGCTGCTGGCTGTCCTATAAAGAGAGCTTGTTTGGTTCTCCTTCAGAAATACGAGTTATTGCTGGCCTCTTTTACTGATAATGCAATATATGATGGTAATGGCTGTGTAGCTGTTGAAAAACAGCTCCTTGGGACATTTTTGATCCTTTGTCCTAATTGTGGCTGTAAGGAAAGAAAGAAAACTGCTGCCAACTGGGAATTGGTGAGAGGAAATGAAGTAACATCCATTTTAGGCCAGGTCTGAATTTGTGGTGCTAGAGTACACAAAATGCTATCAAGATGAAAGCGATGAAGAAATTCTTTCTTGGATCTTTTCAAAATAGCTAAATAGGAAATCTTTACTTGGGAGGAATGACTAATGGGTCACCTGAGAACAGAAAAGTGTCTTATGAGTTTAATCTCCCATTCCTCAGCACTTCCTGGAGTTGACTTGCTAAGACTGATTTTTTTCTGAGCAATGCCTGAATAGAAACTGATTGAATTGATATTCTCCCTTACCGTGATAATTATTTCTTTTTCCTGTGGATGCTGCATCTGGTTCTTTTTGAGGAATATCTCAGCTTCCTTTAGTCTAGCTCTTAGGAATGCCTGAAGTGATTGATATTGGCGGGTTTAACATAAATGTGTATGAGCTCACAGGAGTGAAGAAATGGCTCTTTATGAGTAGGTGCATGAAAAATTTCAAAGCCAAAAAGGAGTGACCTAAATAATCGGTAGAGAGTGGGCTTTTTTTTATTCCTAGATTACTGTGGAAAAGTTGAAAGCATAGCAGTATTTTTTTTTCCTCAGAGAGCAGACAACGTGATTATAAACTACTTCCCAAGCTAGCTAGCTGGTTTCCTGGGGCTGGGAAGGGATCACCTTTCTGACTGCGTGAAATAAGAGCTTAGACTGATGAAAAATCTAAAGTATGCTTGCAGTAAGGGCTCATTCTTAGACTTCACTTACAGATTTCCTTCCTTGGAGCAGTTATAAGAGCAAGTTCTAGGCAGTGCTTGCCTCTTTGCCAAAACTGAGATCTTACCTGTGCTGTTCCAGTCATGAGAAGTGTGTGACTGTCAGGGCACCTGAATTCCTACCTTATTCCCTTTGTTAGATCATGATGAACCTCCCTATGCTGAGTCAAACACTGTGAGCCTCATGGAGTAGAGAGCAAGAGCCAACAAAAAAAGCCCATGGTTTTGTGTGTGGGTTTGGGTTTTTTTAAAATGAAGTCTTTCACGTGTAGCTATTCTGATAATTGGTGGGTTATTCTCTCTCTGTGAAGGGATGCCTTCTCACTTTTGGTTTGATGAGGACTGTGCAAGCCTGCATCAGAGGGGCATTGGATCCCACTAAGGTTGCACTTTCTAAGCCCACCACTGAATTGGGAGGTCAAAGACAGCAGAGCCTTGCTCTGAAACATCCACCACAAATCCCAAACATCATTCTGTCTGGTGGCACAACTGATTCAGCTGTGTTGATGATACAAAAAATTCCCAGAGTAAAATGAGACTTTGTGTTAGAGTGTGTGCTCCAATTCCTTAATTGGTTTGCAGAATCTTCCCTCCTTTTCATTAAAATGCAGGGAGAATTAAAGTTAAATTTGTTTATAAAGTATGCTTCTCTAAACACATTTACTTCTGTGGCAGAAATTTTTTTGCCTGTTTCCCAATGACAGAAAGAGAAGCTACTTTGGACAGAGCATGAAAGACTATAGACTGTCTGCAGTTAATTCCTCACTGCTTGAAGCTGCTTTCTATCATTCATTTATACCCTTCTAGTCCTTTGAGTCATGAGCTAAGCTTTGGTGTCTGTGAATTTGTCTAATTCCTTTCTAAACTGTCTGATAGTGTCTTCCTCTACAGCTTCATATAACAACAAATCCCAGAACTTTGGGATCCACTGTGGGAAGAAATACTTTGTCTTTTTAAAACAAATCCTCTTTTTGTTTCACCAAGTACCTCCCAGTTGAGGTGTTGCAAGGAGATGAAGAAATGTAGTTCTGCAAATTTCTTGCGTGGTGCGGTAAATCTTTCTCTCTCCTTTGGGACTTTTCTCCAGCCTTTTCACTCTCTTCTAAGGAAGTTGCTGCAACACTTTAAACATTATAATCACCTCCTCTTTACTTTTCCCAGCTCAGCTACATTCTTCTGAACTGACTTTGACCATCACAGAAATCTCTATAAAATTTGTGGAGGCATGGATCCCTTTGTCTCATTCTTCACAGGGTTTCTAATAGTGCTCAAAGTCTCTCTTGGCTTTGGCCCCTTCTGCCTGTTGGGCTGGTATATCTGGAGGAATAATTTGGCAAGAGTGACTTTTAGATCTCCCTCCTGAGCTTTGACTCCCGTTTCTGAGGTGAACATGTGTAAGCATAGCTTGGAAAATTTTCCCTGAACACATTCCTCTGTGATGAATGAAGTGGTTTCCAACTTTTCTGCCTGCTTGCTTGTGTTTGCCTCCTAAAGTTTAACACCTTTGTTTATCCTCTGCATCCCTTCTTGGCTTTCTCTGATGTATTTTCAAACATTTTACTCTGTCTGAATGCTTTTTATGAGACATGCCTCCAAATTTCTTCAGTTGTATTAATTTCCATTTTAGGTTGGTCCTCTTGTCTTGTACAGACATTCATATTTACATTAATCCAGAAAGTTTTCAATTCCTTAAGTGCCCTTTATATTTTCTGTAAGATGGCACTTGTAACATTATTTCTACTGAGGCTTCCTTGGGTTTTATTTTATATCCACGATTTATTTTTTTTATTTATTCCAACTGCAAAAATCCTTTTAAGCATGCTCTGCAGTTATGTAATAGAGGTTGACTTTTCATGCTGCTTTGCATTTTTAGTCAATATGCATTCTTGATCAGTTATTTCTGAAGTCATCTACAGATTAACTTGTTTTCTTTTGGTCAGTTTGAATTGGCATCATGATCTTTCTGTATCTGAGTCCCATTAGTTACACTGTTGTGTTTTTTTTCAAGAGCTATCCTCAAAAACTAGGCTAGAAATCCTGTCCAGTCAGTTCCAGGACCTTACTCTGTTGATTCTTTAAATTATGGGATTAGTTCTAGCCTTGCCTTTCTGTGGATCTAAACCAGCAATTCTACCTTTCACTTTCACATTTATTAACTAGTCACTTTAATGTATTTTGTTATTCATGCATGACATGGTGATAGATTTATCTAGCCATTGTACAAAAAAAAAAAAAAGAGTGTTTGAATAGTGGGTTTTTTTTGTTGTTCAAAGGTCAGATTTTTTACAGTTGACAAGTAACAAGGTTTATGCTTATTCTGTCTATCACTGAGTCCACGTGTTTCAATTATGGCAAAAGTTGTCTTCTTCCTCACACAGAATCCCAGACCTGCTGAAATTACTGAGAATTTTGTATCCAGGGGGATGAATTTTAGCCTGTTGCCTTCTTAGAGCTTCAGAATAATGCAGCCACCTTTCTCAGTTCACAGTCCTATCTCACACCATCATGCTTATCCCATTTAGGGATTTTGGCCTTGCTCTCCGTTAATAATTTCAACAGTGTGTTCCTCTGTTTAGTATAAATATATATTATTATAGGTGAGTGTATACTCACAATATCTACAACAGAGTAAATTCAAGCTTCCATTTTATCTAAACTTTGTAATTTTTCCATTTGCATTGTTTTTCTTACCTTATGCTCTCCGCCCTTTTCCCAAATGCTAGCTAAAGTATCCATACCTGAATGGGGATGAGATTGCTTATTGGAAAATGTTGCAGAAAATTGTCGTTGCTCTTAGGACATTTTCCTTGTTGACAGTAGATTTTTCTGTCATCACACAGCTCTTATTTTGCCATGTCCCAGCAACTTCTGTTTTTCTATTGAGCCTTTTGAATACACAGGCAGAAAATGCAACATTCAAATACCAGTGAATAAAATTACAAGGTTTAGCAAACAATCCACAAGAGAGGCTTTGGGTTATATATTTACTTTAGCTCTACTTTCATTACTTCTACAATTCCCTGCAACAGTAATAAAATGCATTCACTGGGCTTTTTGTATGCAGTAAGAATTTTAATTTACTCTGGGAGGAAGAGCTAGTTCATAACTCAATAGAAGTGACTGGGCTCATAAGTTATTTAGTTCAGCTCCTTGTGATAAAATCTGGACACGACACCATTTATTATGTTTTTTTCTGCCCTCTCAGCCCTGCACATTGACTCAAAGCTAAGCAACTGAAGTGGCAAATGAATTTGTTTACAATGCAAATCTGAGCCTGATCAGAAATAATGCAGAAGGCATAACCAATAACGTGTTTCACAGCATAGGATAGCCTGAAATGAAAAAGATTGAGCGGGTCTGAGCTCAGGGATGCTGTACAGTTACTGAGTCATGCCTGCCTTGTGGTTCTCAGTGGCTGCAAAAGATCAGATGCTGCTCTCTTCAGGACTGCTCAGGCACAGGCTCTGAGAAAACAGACTTGCTACACATTTGCATTTGCCTCTTTGCTGTTAGTACAGTGGGTAATACAGAGAAGAATTTTCCACATTTTATCTTTGAGGAGAACAAAGAAAAGATTCTATGTCTGAGATAAATAGTCTGTGTGTCTGTATGCGTAAATTGGGAATTTTGTTTAGCTGGGGAAAAATGGAAGGGAAATAGGGGTGCAAAAAAAGAAGACAGAAATAGTCTAAGTAAATATATTATTATGCAATATCAAATTATATATATATCATAGATAATATCATAAAGAATATAGTTTTCCTTGCAAAGTCTTTGTGCAAAATATGAGGGTAGCAGTCTTACAAAAGTGAAACTGTCAACAAGGCAATTAATTAGTCAGTGTTTTTCCTTGTTGGAGGCTAAATTTCATAGTAAAGGCCCAGCACATGGCAGGGAGGGTATTATAATTTCCCTGCAACAGAGTCTTGGAAGCCTTCAGGTAAAGTTGACTCTCATGTAAAACTGTTTTCTTCCTTGTCTTTGCAATCAAGTTTTCCCCCACCCTACAGGTGTCCTCTGGGAGCATTTGAGACTAAATCTCAGTGATCTGACTTAAGGTTTATGTTTTCATACAGTTGCAAGGTATTTAGGTTTTTTTCCTTCTTGTTGTGTACTTCCCATTGTAGTGAATAAATATTTAGAGCCAAATGACAGTAACTCAACAACTCTTTTTGAAGCAGAATTGTTTTCATGAATAAAAAAATCATACCAACTTTTTGCTGATCACGTATCAAATCTAGTTTTAGCACTTGGCACGCAGCAGTGGCAAGCAAGGTCCATTTAATCAGAAAGCAGTTATTTAATGTGTGTATCACATTTTTGAAAGCCTGCTGCAGTGGTTGGAGGCTGTGCTTGCTTGTTGGCTTTTCAGAAACAGTTGTTGCAATTCTTAGGGATGCAGCTTATTGAACACTGCACCTTTTGAAAGAGCAAACAAAAATATGTAAGTAATCTTTCCTTTGGAGTTGGGCACTGGAGAAGATCCGAACAGATACATAGATGTGTAAGTTTGGTACGTGAAAGTGTCTCAATATTGAGTAAATATTTGGGAAGAATTAAGCTATTTCCTTCTATATCACCATTGCTGCTTGGCTTACCTCTCTAAACAATTTTGGACAACAATGAATTGTCAGATGTGATGGATTCCATATTAAAAAAAAAATTAATGCAGCCTAAAGGAACTCTATGAACATCGATTGCTATAATTTTGTGTTAAAGTGTGAATCAATTTGAAACAATTGTCTCCCTTTGTAGTAGAATAACTTCTATTTTGGTAGTAGCTCTGGATCTCCTATGCAAATGATGGTACTGGAGCATATGTTAGACATTTTTTTTTAAATCATCTTCAAAGTAAAGTGGAATCAAAGTGTCAGGAGTGTAGATCAAAACCATCAAACATTCACATATATAAATATAAATCTATTTATGTGTATATTTTAATCAAGAGTTCAAAGGAAGATTATAAACACTATCTTCTTGATTTCATTAATGGCAAAGCAAACATTCTAAATCAGTGTTTGAGTTTCATTGTGATTAAAATAGCTATGAGTAAGAAATATGTGTCAAATTTTGTTAGAATAATAACCTCCATCTCCCTAAAACGCTGAAAATACTAAAATAACTCCCACAGGAGAAGATTTTACCCTAAATATGGAATCACTACCAAATCTGTTGATTGGAAGAATAGTTTTTCAAATGAAATAAGTTTTCTGTCCTGATATTATTCTTCTCTTCTCTATAAACTGTAATATTGAAGATAAAATAGGTTGCACAGAAGGGCTCAGTTTCTATGGTTGCAGTAGTTTTCTGAAACGTGCGTTTATAAAACAAGACTCCTCAAATATTCTTCTAGTAGGAAGTGAAGGGAGTATGAGAAGCTGTAAATATCTAATTCTACTGGTTGTTTGCTTCTTTTCTTGATTATGTTCAAGTGTTTGGAGACTTCACCTCCTTCTGTGGTGAATACCTGAATCAGACATGTCAGAAAACTTTCACCATTTCAGTATTCCAGTGGTACAGGCCTCTGGTTTGCTTTCTGTGCTTGAAGAACCATTCACATTTTTTCTTGCTGTCTGTGTTTCCCTCCAAATTTGTGTACCAAATTAATCACAGACAGCTTTCAGCAAATTCATAAAAGTTCTGCTTTGCTGTAAAAATCACCCATTTTCTTGAATGTTTTTGTTCTAACTAAAAGAATAAAATTAAAACCAGTGTTTATTCAAGTAAAAAATCATAAATTAGAAAACTAATGTCCTCATCAATTTTGCTTTCCAATTTTTATGAAATGTTATTGGAACAAAATCCCTTAATAATATTGATAGACTCATGACAAAAAATGGTTAATAATAGCATGCATTTGTATTACTTATTTTTCTACTAATGATTTTCAAGATATTAACTTTAGCTATTTTTGTGGCTGTTCTAAGCTGACATTTGTTCATATTTATTTCATTAGTTGCCATGTTTAATGTACCAGCATATCAAATCCACTTTAAATTTCAACACAGTTGCAGTGGGAATAGTTTTCATTATATTCTTCATTTACAGGGAAGAACTATTTTGTGTTTATTTTTCTGTAAAATGACCAGGGATTTGGGGAATGTTGACCAGCTTAGAAACTCTGATATGATGAGTTTGTTCTACAGGTTTTCAAACTTTGCTGCAGTGAAGTGTCTATGTATAAATCTGACTTAACAACCGTCCTTCAAATCTTCTTAGGAGGTTGTGATTATTAAATAAGCCATTAAATGTTGATGTACAGCTGTTGGTGCAGAAATAATTAAAAGCAGTTGTTAACTAAGTCTTAAGGAAATCAGCTTTGCCAGATTTGGCATGATTTGGGTGAGTAAAACTTTCCATGCCAGTAATAGAAAGAGGTGAGACCTAGCTCCAAAATTTGTAAGCAGGTAATATGAGATAAAAGACAGAAGTGAATTCTAGGCTGTGTAGCGATCCAGGACAGTTTTTCTCTTGAGGAGACACATAAACATCCTGTACAGCAGAAAAAGTTTTAGTTCTTCATTTCCAACCTTGCTCACAGCTCACCACTCTGATACAGCTTTTTGCATAGTCATGACCAAAATCAAGTCACTGACATGGTGTGTTTAAGGAAATATTTCCCTTCCCAATCCTCTAAATAAATTTGTTGATAACTCCCCTGTCCACAGCTTCTCTTTTGTGCCAGCATTGGTGCCAATTTGTTCCTTTGCTGAGCTGTATCCATTTGCAGTTTTCTCTGCTGAGCTGAGCTTTTCTGTTGTGCTCCTCAGGTGTTTTTGGCTCATGAAGGAATCTAGTGTAACAACTATTTTTAATTAAAGAAAGGAGTAGACTGAAGGGTGTAGGAACAGTGCTTCTTCCCAGTAGTCACTCAGCTGGCTTACTCCTCTCCTAATGAAATGCAGTCTGAAGGTTTGCTCAGGAATTAGGATGATGTTAAATGTCAAAGAAGAAAAGGAAGACAGCTGCAGGCAAAATATCCAACAGTCTAAGTGGTGCATGAGGGATCAGGTATCTGCAGACAAGGACTTGCAAGATGACTGAGACAATGCTGCCAACAGTAAGTTTTGAGGAGAAGAGTGGGGCACATTTGGTTATTTTCAGAAAGCAACTTTTGTTACATTGATGAAGTGCAAGGAAGAAATTATAGAAGTAACAGATTAAGTTTTATCTATATAACTATAAGTAATTAGATTATTTATTTTTCTAAGTAATGAGTTTGGAAATTTTTTTTCTTCTCTGCACTCCAGGGTAGAATAGGCACACGTGTGCATTTTTGGGTCACTGACATAAAATCATGAACAGACACTCCAGTCTGGATCTTGAAATTATAAAGCAAACAAATAAAAGCATCAAACACCTTCCCCTTTGCCCCTTCCAGAAAAGAAAAGAAACACAACCAAAGTGAACTCATCCTGGACCTATCCTTGTCACTATCTCTGACACTAGCTATTCAAATCTGTGAACGTCTCTTAGTCATTGCTCATTCAAAGAGCTCTTCAGACTTTTTTACCACTTAGGATCTGATACTCAGCTAGAATAAATGAGTCTGTTGGCACTGGAAGCCACTGCTCGTGTTACACAATTGTTTTTGGAAGGGGGGTTGTAGGTAGTTGGCACAAAATCCAAGAGCTGCTGCTCTGTGTAGCATTGCTGTCTGACAGCAGACCATAAACTCTCCCTGAGTTTCCAAACTCTAAAGAGAGAGCAAAAATCTAAACTAGGGATTTAATTAGTATTTCAGAACTATTGTTTTATATTTTTTTCTACGGTTTTAATGAATTTTTTGCATTTATTTCATTCTCTCTAACATTGCTCTCTCATATTGGGCCATGCCACCTACTGTTTGTTCTTGAGCAGCCTAGGCACCACTCCACTGATGTAACGTGCCACTTCTTATGATTCATCCCTAAGTTCATAAAGGGTAATGTATTCAGGAAGAAATGCCCATAGAAAAATGTTGCTGGAAGTCTGACAACAGCCTTTTATGGAAGCATGGCTGTTTTTCTTCTGTTCAGGTTGTGAAGAGGTGGAACTCAGCCTGGTGCAACCCAGTATTCAGATCAGCCAAACGTTGCCTGTTGATCTCGCTGCAAATGGCAGCAAGATGGGCTTTGGTGACTTTTGCTCTCTGCTGCATAAGTTAAGTGTTCACTAGAGGAAAGTATTATTTACTAGACACTTTCAGATCAGGCTGATGGCTCTTCACTTCCTGTCAGAACAATATGAAGAAAATATCTCAGCGAAACGGGCAACTTTTGTGAACTTTGGTTTAGTTCTGATGGGTAGAGTCTGTCTTTCTCCTTGACAATATTTTTAGAGCAACATCAGTCAGCGACTCATGGATGTTTCCCTGATATGTATTGACTCTGCCTTTAACACATGAAATTTTTTTACAGAGTGTTATAATAACAAGTTTTCTGGGATCAGAATAGATCTCCTCCGTCAGCTGGGAAGCTCAATAGTGCACCAGTAAGCTGTGGTTCTCTTTAAAACACTACTGTCTGAAAGAAAACTAATCAAAAAGGAAAGGGTGTCCCTTCACAGCCAGATATAGAAGACCAGCAAGATAACTTTGGGTAGGGAAAAAACATCACAGAAGTCCAGAATCTTTGTAGTGAACTGTGCTTTGCCTGAGCATTATTATTGTGTGCTTCTTTTCTTTACATGAACAGTAATATCCAGAAGCTGAGGGCTGTCTCTAAAGTACATCTTGTCATCTAATACCTGTTGCTTCTGTATTGTACTCTCTGCATGTAGGTTCGGATATCTAAAACATTTGGTTATATTCTCCTGTGGTATGAATTCTTTTCTTTGTTTTAACACCTGCTGAGTGTGTGTATCCAGGGATATGCAGTTGTTGTACTATCATTTGCCCAGACAAGGAATGCAGGAAAGTGCTTGCTTATAATTGCACCAAAACCAGTGAACTGTCAGTCTGTTTCATGCAGGTTCATTGAAACATTGAGCTCAGCATGGTTTGTGTTTCAATAGCTTCCAAAAGATGGCCCACAAGCTGCTGTTTTCTCCCAACACTTTTTTTTTTTTCTTGCTGGTACTCCTTTGGCATCTAAAATTCCCTTGCTATGACAATTTTCTTTTTCAGTGTATCAGTAGTGTCTAGCTGAGTTTTTTCTCTCTGCTCTCACCTCCCAGTAGAAAAATTTAAAAACAGTGTTTGAAGTGTGAGTATTGACTGCATATGTGAAGGAATTCACTTTTTGAAAATGCTTTTTCCTTTTAGGGAAGGAAGACTTGGCATGCAGTGCTTTTAGCTGTTTATGCTTTTATGTGTAGTAAAAAAAAAGAGAAACTTAACTAAATAAGCTATGTGTGTTTTTAACAGGATGCGAGGCAGTCAGAAATTTGGGTTTTACCTGTTTATTTCTGTTTTAACCTCCTTACCCCAAAGGATGTAAGAAGGCTTTTAAGCTGACAGCTGTGTTTCCTCAGAAGATAAACTTGAATAACTAACTTGCTAAACATAGAAATCTTGAAGAGGTGTGAAAAAGAGCCACGTGGAGAAAACACCTTAAATACAAAATGTTCATGTAGGAGAATATGAAGTTGATTTTGATAAGCTGGAACTGCAGTAGCCACACTCAGAGTCCTGTTTTTCAGTTTGCCCCCATGGGTGACTGGGCAAGAGTGATGGAGAAGGGCTTTGAAGGGAATGCAGAGAACCTGCTCACCATTAGCTTTGATGTGCATCCCTCCTCTCACTGCTGCCACTTTACAGCTCTAACATGGCAGGGAAGGTTCTCTCTCATTGGGAGCTACGGTCAGGAGGGGGAAACGGGAATCTTTGGTTTTAGTAATTTGGTTTTATTTTCATTGCTTTTCTACTGCGAGTTTGAACTCGGTCTCTCAGTAAATGCCTGCAGATATCCATCCTTTTCATTCAAAAGAAAGTCGTAAAGATAACTGAAGATACCCTCAGAAGGGTGCCATTTTCATAACACTTAATATTGGAGAACTTAATGAGTTTCAGAATGCAGCAGAAATAAGAGATTCTCAGAAGAGGAGTGCCACAGTCTATAGTGTCATTGATGCTGTGGCTGAAATTGAAAGTTGCAGGAATTGCTCTTTCCATTGTGGTTTCCAGGACAGTAAAAACTAAAAAACTAATTGCTTTAAAGACAGATTTTGTAATGCATAGAAGGTCAGAAGGCCAAATACTTAGAGGAAAGAGAATTCATTATTATTATTATTAT